>CATIWQ010172699.1:0-16394 GCA_949673415.1 Euphorbia schlechtendalii | reverse complement strand
ATGTAATTTATTGTTGATTTGAAAAAGAAACCTTAATTTTCAAGTATTAAATGAAAATTGAATGTGAAAATAATTATTAAATTAATTTAAAATTAATTAAAATTTATATTTCGATTCTCGGTTCGGTTCTCGGTTTTTTTTTGTTTGTTTTCCAAAAACCGAGAACCGAACCGAAAACCAAATTATTCACATACATGGACCAAGAACCGAACCAAATTAGTTCGGTTCGGTCCGGTCCGGTTCTCCGGTTCGGTTCGGTTTTATTGGTTCTTTGCTCTCCCCTATTTGTACTAATAGGCTACTACCTCTCTATGATTTGTCAACATGATTATTACTTCCCTGAATTTTGTCTTCATCCAATTACAACATCCTTTTGTTATATTTTTTCACTTTTCCATCCAAATTCATGATATATTGAACAAATTGCCGTTTTTTCATTTTTTATACATTGAGCTTACGTTCACAAAATATTTTATCATAAAATTATTTTGTCTCTTTGTATTTGTAATTTTTCTATTATTTTTATGTTTGCTATTTCTATTAATTGACTCTCCTTACATGTTTAAGGATATTATTGATTATTTAATCATTTGTAAAAAATTGTCTAACGTCACAAAAAATAAATTTTCAAATATCTCTCCCTTTTTTAATAATTGGGGTTGAAAATTTAATGGAAAATCATATTGAATCATTATTTGAAATTTGCATATTTTCATCGCACCTCCTCTCAACAAAATTTATAAATAAAAATAGTTCCGGTTTTCATTATAGAGACATTTTTCAAATGCACAATCACAAAAAAATATATTTTGTATGAATTGATTTAATTGATAATTAACAACTTGATATTCACTAGTTTAAAAGATAATGAGTAGCTCATGTGCGTATATATGTATATATCGATTCAATGATTACTTTTGTTTAATTTATTCAAATGTAAGTGAATGGAAAATTAAAAAAAAATTGAATTATATGTGAATAAATTCCTTAAAGTAAATTGAAAATGAACAAATTGATTGCCTAACAAAGTCCCTAATATGTTATATGTTCTTTGTATTATTATCCATATAATTAAATCTTTTTACTTTTATATCGAATTGATGGAAAAAGAAATGGAAAGTTTGAACCCAAATCGATTTAATGTATGTAAAACTTGACAACTCTTTCAAAGCCACAATACTTATTCAATCGCAAGTGATTTATTTTATACATATAGAGGCTTCTATGATAAAAAAAATTATCACATATAATAATTACAATGAACAAAGAATGAAAACATGAGCATTTTTGTCAATATATCATATATTTGGATGGAAAAGTGTAAAAATATAACAGAAGTAAGTTGTAGTTGAATGGAGATAAAACTCGGGGAGGTTATGCATGATAAAACCCAGGGAGGTAGTAGTGTATTAGTGCAAACATGAAGGATGTTATAATTATTTACCTAAAAATAAACATGTAAACATAATTTAAGAATTATAATGACTTTTTACAAAAAAGAATTATAATGTCATGCCAAATCTCAACATTGTTGTGCATTCGTTAGCGAGCTTCAGGCACGTTCTTCTTGATAATTTGAGAATTTTAAGAATAATATAAAAATTAATAAAATTGAGGCCTTATAAATAAAGTGTAATAAAAACAACATTGGAAAATTTAGAATTTGAACACTTACCCATTAATATTTTTGATAATGTCCTACCAATTTGATTTAATACTATTAACCGTTTATTTTTATCTTTTTAATATTAAATATTAAAAATTAAACAACGATTTTTTTAATTTCTTCCCATTGTGTCGATCCACCTGTAAACTACCCCGGGAGCGGCTGTGATGAGCTTTGAAATAGAAGTTGAAATTCATGAATCAAAGGTGTTGCGTAATCAATGTCAGAGAGTTCTCGACAACACTGACAAATTAAGAGTTATTTGCTATCTTATAGTTATCAAACCCATTATTCCTATTGTTTATGATCCTTACCAAAAAAATTCATAATGTTTGAAATATCAAAGTAAATATTGTGATGAATGCACCAGGTCGGGTCTCGGGTGGGTACTCCGACCCGTGAACATATATATAGTTTTCTTAAGGTCAATTACCCTATCAGTGCGCCTTTTTCTTCTTTATCTTGGTGAGAGGACACTGTCACAAGCTTCCTCTCTTTCTTTCTCTATGTTGCCGCCCTTTAAAGGTTCCTTTTGCGCCAGCTATCTCAGATTCTATCTTCCATTTCTTGTTTTGCTTTCTGGATTTTTCTTCAATTTCTACGAATTAGCGCTTTTGATTTGCATATAACAAGCAATTGTTACTATTTTTCTTTTATATTATATTTTCTGATCGATGTGTATTGTGAATCATTGTGTAGCTGTTTCTGCTTTGATTTCGATGATTTAAGTTTTGTTCGTTTTTTAGATGTTTTGAATCTCATTCTTCTGCGGACTTGTGTTTTAAGTGATATTGTTGTACAATTCAAATGAAGTATAAGTTAAATCAACTTATCTGTACTGGTGTTTAACCTTGTTTTTGTTTTACTACGAATGCAAGAAATTGAAAATCCTTGGTTCTTGTTGGCATATTTTCAACATTTCTAGCATACTATTGTGCATTGACTTTTGCTAGAATTTAGTATACCTGACATTGGTTGATTGTGAATTAGAGAATTACTTGAAGATTTGAGCTGTAAACTATTGAAGCTTAACTTGTATCACTTGTACTGCCCAAATTTCTTTTTGATTCTTTTGTCGGCATTTAAAATCTATTAGAAGTTGGTAAATTTATTCATCTACTTGAGTTATTTTATAATATTCTTGTAGTTTGGGATTCAAAATATGGACATATATCCAATGGATGGTATTTGAAGGTGAAGTTCACAGTTGTAGAGCTTCATCGTTGTGGACTATAAGCACATCATCAGTAATTTGTTTATTATTGCTCATATTGATCATGGTACAAGTTACCTTTGTGATTTTGTTTACTGTGATTTTTTTGTATGTATTCTGCTGCAAGGAATGCAAGTATCTTTTACATGTAAACTGCTTTGTGTTTTTTTCTCTTTGAATTCTCTCATAGATTATCCCATTGAGACTCTATTTTCCTCTAATGTAGATGTAATATCTTTCGGTTTTTGAATGTCTGCCTTCACCTTGCAGGGAAGTCAACACTTAGATTTTCTGTAACTGCTGCTGCTGCTGCTATCGTGGTGCGATAAATTTTTTATTACTTCAGCGATGGAACGCAGAGAAAAGCAATCCCCTCAAGGTTTTATGGCTCATATTCTCTTATGTGTCCTTATGTTTCATCCTTGAAAACAATCTCTGAATTCTAAAAAATCACAGGTGAAACGGCCCGTATAATGGTGGAGTTCTTGGAGGTAGCCATTACATCAATAATTTTCCTCAAAGGATTATATCCCAGTGGTGCATTTGAAAGAAGAAGATATCTGAATATAGTAGTACAGAGAGCTAAGCATCCTGAGCTCAGAGGTTATATTCACACCGCTGTTACTGGGCTTCTTCCTTATATGCAAAAGGTTGAAATAGGATTCCCCCTTTTCCCTTTCAAATGTATTTTTTTAACTTTTTCTTTGTACATGACAATTCTGTGAGAAAAATGTTTGTTGATCTTCTTGAAGTAGAATCAGGACTTCCCGTTTCTATTCGTGGAAATGTTGATTCCTAGCATTCAAATATAATGTCATAAATAAAGTATCTTCTTGCAAATTTCTCAGTTGACATTTAGATAATGTCGTATATATTGCTGATTAATCAAATTATATTTATGTGCAATGATTTTTTCGTGAACCAAAAATAGGGATTGGTCGAAAGAGTGGCAATTGTCTTTTGTAATAATGATAGCATCCCAGTGGAGAGATTCAATTTCAAGCTCAATGTGAACCAGTCTTATGGTTCAAAAGTAGAAGAAGAAAGCCTGGAATTCTCACTCAGATCATTTTTGGTGAAGCTTTCTGTTTCGGGGTCTTTAACCAAGCCTCTACCACGCTGTAAGTAACATCCTGAGCAGCAATTCAGTTGCATCTCATTTGCCTGGCTTAATTTTTAATATTTTCTGTGTGTTTGCTTCAAGTATAGAAGTACGGTTTTCTATCAGCTGTTTTGAGATCATGGAAGATCATTGAAGTTTGAACTTCCTAGTTTTACCAGATTGCAGGTGGGAGATAACGGCTTACTTTCATTCCATTCCTCAAGTTAGTGAAAACAAAGATGCAAAATTATGGATCCCAACAGATATAAAGCAATGGCAACAACCTTCGCTAATTACTCCAATCAAATCAATGAACAGCGAGCCTTTAAGTTTGCAGTTATATTTGGAACATCCCAACCAATCTGAACCCAAATTACAAGAGAAGAACACCTAATTCTTGATAGATTTACGTGGAAGTAAAGATGGTAATGGGCCGGATCTGGATCTGATCTGGACCCATATTTCCATCGTTTCAAGGCTGACACAAGCATCATTTACCTTGTGCCAGCCTTGAAATGATGGAAATATGGGTCCAGATCAGATCCGAATCCGGCCCATTGCCATACCTACGTGGAAGGTATTTGTAAGGTACTACTTTTCTTCCGCTTAATGTATCAAAAGCTGTGTTACAAAATAACTCGTCCTATTTTTTGCATATTGACACGTTGATGAATAAGTCATCATCCTTTGGATACACTAATGTTTATACTTTATACCACGAACTCCATTAATCAATTTAATTCTACTTAATTGGTGAAATATTGTCATGTTTGTAAAATTAAGATACTTCCTGCAGAGCTGATGGCCTGAAACCATAGTTAGTTGTGAAGCTGTATTACAACTTAACTAAAGTAATTAAAAAATCATTCATTGAACAATTTTCTGAAAATTTTGTACATCAACCCCCTTTCTTCGCTTTTATTACAAGGGGAAAAAGGCAGACAGCAAAAGCTACAGTCTAAACACAAACCGTGCAACAACAAAAGACAAATTTCTGCACTTTGTTATGAGTGGAAAAAGATTTGCAAGTACCTAGTTACTACTACTACTCTCATGTATCTAGGAGTATGTTTTCATCTCCCAAACCTCAAGATGCTTTAATTACTAACATAGTTGTTGAAGGCGCGCCTTGACTGCGCCTCAGGCGCTCCTAGGCTCAATCTTGCACCTCGCGCCCTTGACTACTATGATTACTAACAATATCTCATTAATCTACACATAGAACCCTTGCCACATTCTTTTAGGGATGTTGCGTCTGACAGAGCTCAGAGTGATTGCTGCTCGTAGCTTGCACCACCGGGCTCTCGGTTTCCTAATCGGCATATGTACATTGAAACTTGGATATGAATCAGCGAAACCTACTTCCCCTTCATTTCCCGAGCTGAAAATGTAAGCGCTCCCTTCCCCCCAGCAAGATGTTTGCGCCGTAGGAGAAATTTCTTCGCTGCTAGTGAATTCCGACCATTGCCCCAAATTATTTTCTTCAGGCAACGGAAAGATGTCCCTGAATCGAAAACTGCCTTGAACCGCTCGCTTCAGATGAGCCGGTCCACGAGAAAATTCCGGCAGGTTTCCTTCGTCAAACGTGTTGAAGTTCAGCAGCATTTCTTGTGGATCTGCAAAATCGTATCGGTTGCAAAGATATAAGAACTACAACTTTTTCGTCACAATAGGGTTTCATACCCGTCAACTATGGGCTTAATTACCTTGATGCACAATCGGCAATTCAAGCTGATTTGGACCATGAAAAGTCTCGATTTGTGGGCATGTCAAGGACCTCGTCACGCCAGAAATCGCACAAGCATCAATTGGGATAAAATCCTTCCTATTCTCATAAGCTGGTATTTTCAAAGTTTCTACCATGTCCTGTAAATCGAACCAAAAATTCAAACGGTAAATCAAACTTGCCCATCAAAACTTGAAAATTCAGATTTGTGTGATTTTCGAGTTGTTACCTTATGATGAGAAGCAATTGGCTCATAGATCTGCCCAACGCTTTGCCCATCTCCATAGTAAGCGTGGTATTTATCGTCCAAAACACAGGTTTTCGCATGTTCGATGATCGTATCCCATATCCTGTTCGATATCCCACCTCCAACATTCTGCAATACCTCAAAGTCGTCATTTTCAATAGATTCATAGACAGAAATATCATGTTCAAAGAGAGATCCGAAAATTTTCTCACCTTTCGAAGAAAAGTGGGATCGATCGCATAGGATCGTAGAAAATCCCTCACGGTGTGAATTCCCAACTTGTACAACTTCTTGTGGTGTGTGCCGTCTTTTGCGATTTTCTCCAAACGCCAGACATCGTCATCCAGTTGCGGAGGATAATGTTTCTTGTACACTGAAAACAACAAAACCAAAAGAGTCAGTTTTTTCAGTTACGGGTCCCACGAAAAACGAACTACTGCCTGAAAGATATAAATTTTGTGAACTCACGTTCTCCGCGATGATCCTTTACGATAAAAGCCGCGCTGCTCGCTTCCCGAATCCTTGTTTCGGGCCACGTTTTCGAAACGGGCCTAGCGGCCAACCGGAATTTCCGACTTCTTTGCCAGCTAGAATTGTCGGTGAAAACCACGTCACTGATAAGAACGAAGCCAGCCCTTAACGTAACATTCAGATCTCCTCCGGTCACCAGCGGCCTTCTACCTTCTCTCTCCCGGATTAAGTTGCCGTTGAATTCGCTCTCGCTCCAATAGTCCCGGTCATCCGAGTTGAAATCACCGTCGAGAACGAGAATCTCGATCTTCATGGAAGATAGAGATCCCGAGCTGATGAGGGTCTTTGTTTTAGCGTCCACCAATTCGATTCCAATGGGATTTCCGTCTTCCGCTTCGATCTTGCTTCCCGTAAAAAGGGTTGACCGCGGTTTGTTGACAAACCGCAAAATGAAGCCTTTTTCTTCCGATGTTTCAGCCTGGTAGAACGATGATCTGGCAGAAAAACGAAGAAATAACTGAACTTTGAGACATGGATTTCAGTACAAACTATAACATACGCACTGTGAAAGATTATAGATACGAAATCTAACCTCGAGGATGATCGAAGAACGCGTGAAACAGTCTTTTCGACTTCGTCTCTTATCTAATCAACACAAAAAGAAGGACTTGTATTATATATTGGAATTCAAATTGAATAAGACATTTTAAGTCACAAACTAATAAATTCCAGCCACATAGTCAAGAGAAAAAAGAATTCCAAATTAAACTCGTAATAAATTAAATTATCCATTAGAAATCAACATCATTATTTAAGCTAAACTGCTTGACCTTCAACATGTCATAACACCAAGTTGCAACATCTATTACTAAGTTGCTAAAACAAACTAAAAATGAATTAAAATTCAAATCAATAGTATCACTAATCATAATAAAAATCATATAATGAATAGAGCATGGCATAAATATAAGCTAGCAAAAACATATAATTCAACCATTTTCAAGAGCACACGGACAAAGTTCGTCTCTTTCAAAACTAAATGGAAACCTAACTCTTAAACAACCTAAAACGAATCAAACCCGTAAAAAAATCCATCCATTTTGTCAAGAACACAGAAATTAGAACAATCACGGGAAAATCGAAATCCTACCACAACTCGAAGAAGAGGTTCCATCTTGGCCGCCATATCTTGCACAGAAAGCATGGCAAGAACATCTCTAATGACACTGAAAAAGAAAACCCAAATATAAGAAAACATCAAATCAGACATTTACAAAACCATAAACTATTTAGGGCGCGTTTGGCGTTGCTTTTCCGAAAAAGTATGCTTCTCATACATACGTTTGCAGGACAACAACTCCAAACCGGCCTTTGAACTTGAATCAATGTAAGAACATACTTCTTTAACCGTTTGGATTCTCCATTTTCACCATCATCATCATAACTAAAAGGTCTCTTTGGCGCCATTATTAGACACGGACAAAAAGCAATGTAACTGAAAATCAAATCCCAACAAAAAGTGCAGACATAAAGAGCATATACAACCAGAACAGAAACTGATCGTGTATTTATATGAATTCAGTAAAGTTCCGTACAAAGAGAATAAGAAGCAACATTGAAATTTCAGAAGAAAAACTGAACACCCAACAAAAAATATACGCGCTAACAGAACGACCCAAAAAAAGTCAAGAATCAAAATAATATTCTAATGATTTGGAACCTAATTCAAGTAACCTAAAAAGGGAATAATTATTTGAATTTAATAAAGACACTAAAATTGGATACTCCGAAGTATAAATATTCATAGTACTTATAAACTAACTATAAGTCAGTAACAATATAAACCGCGTAATGATTGAAAACTACAAGATGAGTAGAACTAGAAATCAAATGGGTAATTACAAAAATTAATTGTCAATTAGGGATGAAAATGAAGAAGAAAACACGGTTAGCTGACGCGTGGCAGGTGTGGAGAAAGACGGAAAGGAAGGTGAGACGAAGTTTCAGAGAGGCAGTTTCTGGGTAACCGCGTTTTGGGTGGTGATGACATTGAAGGGGACATGGAGTAGTGAAGCCATTAATGAGATTTTTGAGCTAACGTTGTGATTTTCAAATGAATTTTGAAATGCACATTTCAATTACGCCTGTTCGTCGGGCGGGTCGGGTCAGGTTCGGGTCGGGTTTGACGGTTTTTTATAAAAAAATGTTAACCCAAGTCCGGTCCAAGCCTGTATTTTAGAACTTTGGGTTCGGGCCGGGCTATTCCCAAGCCCGGTCCAAGCTCATGAATATTTTATTTGTTATTAATTTTTTTATTAAATTAATAGAAAAAATATAAAAAAAGTTAAAATATGTTTAAATTTTAAATATAATTGCATTGTTTACTTAAATTTTTTAATATTTAGTAACATTTATTGTAACCAAGTATAAAAATTTAATAGGATAAAATATAAAATCTTAAAATAATAATAAATTTAATGTATGAATACATAATAAATATATAAAATTATTCGTCGGGCCGGGCTGGGGTATTTATATAAAAACCAAACCCGGCCCATAAATTTTCGGGCTTTGACGGGCTCGGGCTGGATTTTTTAAAAAAATACATGTCCAAGCTAGGTCCATGGAAGCGGGCTCGGACCCCGCGAACAGGTCTAATTTTAATGTTCAAATCCTTTTGAATTTTTTGTTTTTTGGTGTTAAATTACGATATCTGAAGTGACTACTATGCCCTCAGTTAATAAAACATAATTTTTGAAGCTTTCTGCTCTTCAACTTATTTGCAACTTATTTCGGGTTAAAATATAAGCATGTAAATAGTATTTGTAAACACTGAATTGAAATGAATAATCAAAGTATTCGTGAAAGTATTGGGCAATTATTTGTAATAATTGTTAGTTTGGATGGTGATTTGTTTATTGTATTAGTCGAAATTTTTTATACTCGTTCGTATATTCGGAACAGAACTCATAAAGCACAGTAAATTTGGGCTTAAAACGTAATTAAGTAAATTATTGAAAATTATAACCAACAAATAGACCTGTTCGCGGGCCGGGTACCCACCCGGCCCGATCCAATCCTGCTTCAATGGGTCGGGTTTGGGCACTAGTTTTTTAAAAGAGCCCGGCCCGAGCCTGAGCCCGAGCCCGTCGAAGCCCGAAGATTTATGGGCCGGGCTTGATTTTTATATAAATACCCAAGCTCGGCCCGAACCAGGCCTGACGAATAATTTTATTTATTATATATTTATACATTAAATTTATTATTATTTTAAGTTCCTATATTTTATTCTATTAAATTTATATACTTGATAATAATAAATGTTATTAAATATTAAAAATTTTAAGTAAACAATGCAATTACATTAAAAATTTAAACATATTTTGATATACTTTATATTTTTTTAACTTAGTTTAATAAAAAAATTTATAACATAAAAAATATTCATGGGCTTGGACCAGGCTTGGGAATGACCTTGTAAACCAGGCCCGAGCTCGAAGTTTTAAAGTATGGGCCTGGGCCGGGCTTGGGTTAGCTTTTTTTGTAAAAAAACCCGCCGAGCCCTGCCCGGCCCGCCCCGATGAACAGGTCTACCAACAAAAAGATCAATATTTAGAAAGCGTTTTCCTATAAAATAATTTTGTTAATATATTGAGGTATGGTTTTTTTTTTTGGCTATTTTACATCATTTTTACAAACATTTGTATTTCTTTTTTAGGAGTTTATTTATTTCACAAGCCAACTTTTAGCTTTAATGCCTCAAAAATGTTTTCCTCCATACTCTCATATAACATGCGTGACTATGCATTTTAAGAAAGCATTTTTGAGGATGGGTAAGACAAATCAAACATTATTAACAAATATATAATTATAAATGAACTAGAAAATGTGTTTGCATGAGCATTTGTGTCTATAACATCTTAATTAGCTAATTATCCCTTTAAAATTTTGTGAAAGTCGTATATATTCATTTGAATGCTTTAGAGCTATCTGAATTAATTAAACTCGGCGACAATAAAACAACTCTTATTAGGAAATCGCTAGACCAGGGCTCAATTAATAATGGAATAATGTCATGAAACTTTTATTATTACTTTCTCAATACATTTTTTGACCTATTTTTTGAGTGAAAAATGTTCACACGTTTTCAAAACATTAATTGATGTCTAAGTTTATTTGACATTCAATTTGTAAATACATTGTCTACTTCATATTTTTGGCCTTTCTAATATTGGCATGCATAAAGAAAGCATTTATAATAACTATAAAATATTATGCCAATTGTTCATTTTAGTTACTCTGTTTTTTTTTTGTCATCTAACAAATTCTACAACATAAGACAGTATTCATTGAATAGTAATTACTTAATGATAATCATAATACAACAAGAATTCATAAAAAAAAATTATCTTACATGAACTTACATTAAATAGAAAGATTAATTCTCAACCCACCTCAAATGTGATTCGGACTTGAAACCTCTAAAAATCACAGTTTCATTCTTAACCACTAGGTCAAATTTTAACCATGTTATAACAAATGTTTTACCCTAATGATTAGGATTAAAAATGTGAGCTCAAGAGGTCCTAAAGTTCGAATCATATTCTTCTAAGCTTTATTTGGAATCATTTATTTCATTCAAAAGAAAAAAATTGAGTTGAAAATTCAATTTTATTGATTTAATATACTTCCAAAATTGTCGTTGTACATTAAATATTTTACTTATCTAAATTATAAGCCTTTTGACGCTATAAAACTACAAAACTTATTGATAAAGTTTACAAAATTAAACTGATTAAAGTATGGATAATTATTTCAATTTTTAATATTTATTGTAAATTTATTTGAGCAGAAAAACAATAAAACACTATACTTATTTCAGATTAAATTTATAGGTTTTGTAGTATTTAAAATAATGATTCGCTAAAGTACTAGGCAATCATCTGTAATAAACGTTAGTCCAATAATCCGGTGCTAATCTCAAACGTTGAAACATGTGATTGAGTGGTTTGGATGGCGATTTGTTTATTGTATTATTTGAAATTTTTTTATACCTAACAATTTTGTGTATTACTCTCATCTTATTCAGAATTGAGCTCATAAAGCTCTCTAGATTTGGGTTCAAAACGTAATTGAGTGAATTATAGAAAATTATAATCAACAAAAATGGAATATTTAGATAGAGGTTATGGTAATTTTATTTTAAATAAAGTAAGGTTTATTTTATCTCTTTTCAACAATTGATCAATCATCACATCATCAATAATGATAAATGGAAAAGTAATGAAAATTATATTTTTGACAAGGTCACTGTAATATTGAGGTGTTGCGTATTTTTTTTTTTCTGTTTTACATTATTTTTACAAACATTTGCATTTCTTTTTTAGGAGTTTGTTCATTTCATTAGCCAACGCCATTACTTTTAACTTTAATGCCTCAAAAATATTTCCCACATACTCTCAAAAAAAACATGTGTGGATATGCTTTATGAGATAGCATTTTTGAGGATGGGATGGGTAAGACAAATAAACATGTAGTAACAAATATAGAATTAGAAATGAACTAGAAAAAGTGTTTATATGAGCATTTGTATCTATAACTTCTTAATTAGCCAATTAACCCTTTAAAATTTTGTGAAACTCAGATAAAATGCATTAGACCTATATTAATTTATTAACTCAGGGACAAGTATCAATTAATAATGGAATAATATCTATGTAACTTTCTCAATAAATTTTTAGATCAATGTCATGAGTAAATAATGTTCACGCGTTTTCAAAACATTAATTAATGTCTATGTTAATTTGACATTCAATTTGTAAATACATTGTTTATTTCATATTTCCAGCTTTCTGATATTGGTATGTAGAGAGAAAGCGTTTATAGTAATTATAAAATATTATGCCACTCGGTCATTTTAGTTTTTGTTTTTTTTTACTCGATAAAATTTATACAACAGTATTCACTGAACAGTAATTACTTAAAGATAACCATAATATAGCAAGAATTATTGTAACAAATGTCTTAATCCAATAATTAAGATTATAATTGTAAGCTCAAAAGATCTTAGGTTCGAATTATATCCATGATGGGTGAGTATTTTTCTTTTAGGTTTTGTTTTGAATCATTTATTTCATTCAAAGAAAAAAAATAAATTGAATTTCCTTGATGAAATTCAATTGAATCGATTTTCTTTTATCATTTACTTTGTTTGAAAATTCTATTTGCATGAAAAAATCTAATGAACTGTCCAATATACTTCAAAAATCCTCCTTATATATTAAATATTTTAACTTATCTAATTTTTAAGCATTTTTTGACTATGAAACAATAAAAATTACAAAATTTATTAACAAAGTTCACACAAATTAAAATATTGTTATTTTTTTTATAGTCATTGCATATTTATTTGAGCATAACAACAATAAAATAAGTTGAGAAATCCTAGAAGAGAAAATCCGGGCAGGGAAAATATACCAAGGGCATTAAGGTGAAATTAAGTCAATAGTCTAAGACCAAGGCCCAAACGGATTCTGTTCAAGTACAATGAATTCAATTCAAATTCAATAGAATTCTTTTCAAAATAATCATCCCAAACATACCCTTGAAATAAGAGTAATCACGTCAATTTTTAAAATTTTTCTTAATCATACTTGCACTTATATGCATTAAGTAAATGCAATTTATTTTTTTATTACCAGTTTAATATAATAGATTCTTTGTATAAAACACATGGGTTGGCCCTGACTCGGGCTGTCTTGATTGGATTTTAATTTAAAAATGCCAACCCAGGATCATACTTAGAACTTGAGGCTCAGGTGGTACCTGAACAGGGTTTACGAGGTCATTTCCAAGTTCGTGAATAACTTTTATTTTAAATTTTTATTGTACTGAATGAAAAATAACAAAATATACATGTCTTTATAAAAAAATTAAAATATTCACTTTTTCATCTAATTGTATTATCTATTTAAAGTCTTTAATATTTAATTTAGTTTATGGTAGTTAAATATAAAAATTTAATATATAGTACAATATATTTAAATCATAGATCGTTATTAAATATGATATAAACATATAATAAATAAAATTATAATTCATCGGGCTAGGTTCGAATATTTATATAAAGATCATGACCGTTCCATTAAAACTTGAGTTTTAACGGGCTCGGACTAAGATCAAACTTAGCAAAAATATGAATGTTCAAACTCGATCAGTAAAAATAGATTCTGGTTCATCGTACCCCAATCCAGTGAACAAGTCCAGTTTAAAACAATGTGATATACAATAATAAGGATGGAGATTTATTCATAAAAAAATTAGTAGGCACACTAACTTGTTAACTTGATTAGATGGTTCGATGTGAACTACTGGTAAGCATAGTTTGTCATTATCATTGTCTTCCGTGTGCAAGGCACGTGATCATACTTTAAACATAAAATTAATTATTTAATGTTCAATGGAAATTAAAAGGGAATTACAGTCACTGAATCTAGTGGTTCAGTGAGTCGTTGAGGAGAAAATTCAAATATTCTCTAACTTTAATTTTCCATGAAAATACCTTTTGCTTTTATCAATTGAAATATGCATTTTCTGGGAATTAATAGTGAAAATTCTTGTAACTTTCCAAGTGACATTTTTTTTTTCTGCTTCCATTGCTTTCTTTATATATTTTTATTACTTTCAACTTCTATAAATAATTTACTTGAGTATATGTAATTCTAGAAGATCTGGCAAGTGCTTTTAAACTTATTTAACCTTTTTTTCATCATCGAATAATAATTTTAAATTTTCAAGTGTGCTGGTAATCTTAGATAGTTGCTTTTAGTTGTTTCGAAGTTAAAATTTATCAGTAACAACAAAAAAATTATTTGCAAAAAAACAACCACACTAACAATTGTAATGAGCATAAACAATTAATGTGTTATATTGGATATCAGCACAATCGCGAAGAAAGCGTGTGTTAGAAATAAAGAGCAAAAATAAGAAATTAGCTATTGAAGGAAGAAATCGAAAGAAATGAAGATAGTGATGCGAGACATCCAAACTATAAGGGTATATTAGTCATGATGATTTAAATCAGAGATGAAATAAGTTAAAAGAATGTTTGACAAGTAATAAGTGACATTAATGATGATTGATATATAATTGTTATATATTAAGTCACTTACTTGTTTCAAATGAGTTCAACTAAAAACAAGCTTAGAATTCGAGCTGTGCTACAAAAGTCGAAAGCTAATAGGCGAAGAAACGCGAATTTGTGCTGAAAATATGCTCTATTCGAAGAACACAAAACATTTGGCAAGTCGAAACTGAGACAACTAGGAACAGATAAAGAGTTAAAGTTTCTAATTGTAAATTGTTGGAATGCAAACCAAGTCCCACGTTGGAAAATTTGGAGAATTTCAAAGCAATATATAAATATCCATCAAATTCTATTAGTATGAGATCTTTTGGGAAGAAGCTCAAAAACAAATCCACGAGGGCTTGATCTAAAGCAGACAATATCATAATATTGTAAAATTCGATGCAAGTTCCCATAGTCCAGAACATAAACTACTCGAATTGGATATTCTTTTTTATTTCTCAAACAATGTTTTTTTTTATCATTTTAATAAGTTGGATAGCATCGGTAATTTCGTAGTAATTGCTTATTATCGGTACTTAGTAAGCATTTTTCATTTAAAAAAACATTCAGCATGCATTCACCTTATTATAAACTTAATCTAGTCTACAAAATAAATTTATGTATTGTTCATCTTCTTAAGTTTCCGATTGGATTAAAATTTGTCCTAAAGTATGTGTTAGCATGAGAGAGGGATACATAAATGAATAATCTTGTTTTAATTCATTTAATTTGGACTAATTTACTAATTAGACTTTTTCATTTAAATGCATCCACAAAATTAGATGGGGATAGCGAAAATCATATCCTTCTTCGTTCAAGTCTCCTTTCAATTCAAACAAATTTGAACTATAATCTCAACATTAAAGTTTTCTTGACAAATTTGACATTTTCTAACCTTATTGATTATGTAAGCCATGATGCAAGTGAACATTATATATGAGGTTATGCCCTTTTCAACTTAATTAATTTAATATAATTTTTAATTACACTAAATTAACCGATCCCGAAATTAAGTTGAAAATAATGCAACATAATAATATAAAATACTAAAATGAAGTATTTGAGCTTCTTAACCTCTTTAATTATTAGAAAAAAGGTTGAAATACCCATCCCAAACTTATGGATACATAAACTCACAAACTTAAAAACCTAATTCTTCCGAGCTTATTAATTATAAATCTTTTTGGTCGTGTCACAATTGCCTTAATTGCCATTGCTTAATGTTGTGATTGTGTTTGATATTGTAGGTGTCATTTTCCCCCAACCAAAAGAGATAAAAACAATTTTTTGCTGATGTCATAATTAAACCCATAAGTGTTCTCAATTATTTGATTGAATCAGAAAAAGTCCATCCATTAAATAAAATAATTCAAAACTAACCTTTACGTTGGCTTACATACTGTAGTACCACAGTTGTCCAAGAGCAATATTATATTACTAAATTAACCGTTATGATACCTAATTGAAATTTTTTCTGAATATTAGTCATCATGGCAATATTGCGTTCAGCGGTTACCATTATAAACTATACAATCTTGTTATTTAAATATTAATTGTTATGGTAAAATCATATTATTTACTAGGTCAAATGCATCAAGATCCCCTTAAAGTTGACTCAGAAAGCCTGATGCCATCCTTAACTTTCAAAATGACCAGTTACCCCCCTCAACTTGGTAAAAAGGACCAGTTACCCCCCTTAACTTGGTAAAAATGCACCAGTTTGCCCCTTCAATGCCACGTGTCAACTTCTAGTTAAAGAGAGAAAAATTAGAAAAATGACATGTTTGAAAAGTCAAACCAACCAGATTCTGACACGTGGCATTGAGGGGGCTAACTGGTGC
>CATIWQ010172696.1:0-30171 GCA_949673415.1 Euphorbia schlechtendalii | reverse complement strand
TATAGATAAATCTAGTGATCGAAACAAGGATTCGAATCACTTAAACATTTTCTCGCTAACACTTATGAACGTAGCGAATTCTCTATCTATACACACACTATATCTCTCTCATGCACTCTAATATTTTCCCTCTGTATCACTGCACTGTGATGCCTGAAATTGTAAGGTTTGGAACCCTATTTATGGAGTTCGAAGGATTGCATCTATCCATATGAAGAGTCATGTCCATTGATGAAAGATTGCATAACTTCATTATGATTGGTTGAGAAGCTTCAATCTAATCCACAATGGATAGGCACCTTTTCATGATTGGTTGACTTCTGATAAGAATCTTTTCGTTGGTAGTTAATGGCGATTGATGGTGGTTGATCATGCTTATATGATGGTTGGTAGTTAAGAAGATAAAACCAGAAATCATCCAAGTCGTGATCGCGATATACATGTTGCAACCGTGAATCTTTGATTGGCAGACTTCTGTTCTAACAAAGAACAAGTTGCGACCGCGAATGATTATCGCGACCTCGAATTGCTTTTTTCTTCAGAATTCTCCTTGCAACTTCACCGCTCTTTGACAGCTTCGATCCTAAGACAAATCTTTAAGTTCCACGCATCTTTTTGCACCTTTTTCACTCTTTTTTCATAGAATTCCACTTTAGATCATTTTACTCCCAATATTTACCTAGTATCTGCATTTGCATTAAAAACAACTACATACCATGTGAAATATTTTATATGAAGTATAAAAATAACTTAAACTATAATGTTTAGTGTATAAAATTAATAAGATATTAAGTGTCATTATACACTTATCAATAGGGTACCTCAAAATTACGGGCTGATCCCCTCTATTGCAATGGGTTATTAGGAATATGTCATAGTTAAGAGAATACAGAATAATATGATCAATAATTTTCGGCACTTATCCAAAATCTAAAACATTTAAAAAAACAAGTTTTTTGAAAGCGGAGTCGCCACTGTGAGCGGATGACAAAGAGCGATGGGCCGAGAGCTTGCGGAATGATAGGCGTGGTCCATCGGGGTGTTTAAGTAGAAAATAAAATGTACCATGTCGGGGACCCAGAAAAGCTGATTGAGAAAGCAAAAACTTTTTTTAGATCGATCAAAACTGAGTCCGCCCTCTCTTAGTGTAGAGTCACCACTTAGATTAGCTCTTTCCAGGAGTTAGAGTCTTGTGAGGCTTAACTTCTGAGGGACGGCCCACTAAGACACAAAGATTCGGGTTTGGGATAAGTTGCTTATTTCTTATTGGATCACATTTTATTACATTTATAGAAAATCGTATTTCTCAATTGTGCATATTCGCGCTTATGTCATTTTCGAGTTGTGATGCATGATTCACATATAGTTAGAAAGTGATAAATTTATACCTAAAGCGGTAAATAAATGCGGAAAAGTAAAGATTAAAAATTACAAAACTTCAGGGGATGCAACCGCCCGCCTAATCTATTAATTACATATCCCAAATAATTAAAATGCGATACCCGAAGGAAAATAAAGCCCTAGGCAAACATTTAATCATAATCTACCTGCATCCATAAAGGTAAGCACATGATGTATCACAACATTTACACATATGATCGATTTGATTTCGGCGATGCCCGTGTGGCCTAGTTAAAACAAACGTTGATTAAAAGTTCTTATTTAGAAATAAAAGGTTCATTTTTATTTACACGTTGATTGCTCATTTTATTAATGAAAATGCTCGCATGGCAAAGATGTGAGGGCTGTATTCGGGAATAATTTTTCTTCCCTTTGTTGGGGGAGTCTAATGTGAATTTTCATTAATAGAAAAGAAGAAGAATAAATGTTACATTGATATTTACATAAAAGAATAAGTCAAAAATATTCTTAGGTCATCATTTAGAATAAATAGAAACATCAAAAGAAACACGAGATAAAGCAACTCTAGGAACTCAGAGGCTTACCCTTTGGCGTGAATCCACTTCGGTGTATCCGTATGATCCTTGGGAGAGTTCCTTGTTCGTTTTTTAGTTAGTATTTGTGTGGAAAATAAGTATTTATTTATCCAAAAGATAATCAGACCCGGGCACTAAATTTGTTTTAGACCCGAGAATATCTGGGGATTTTTGTGGAAAAAGATGGAAGAAAAATGATTTGAAAGTAATAAAATTTGGGATCCAAACGTATTTTAGATCTGAATGTAATCAAAGAAACCTTAAAAGAAATGTAGAAAAAGTTGGAATTATTTCTATAAAATAATATTATTTTTTTGTAAAAATTCCTACGTCATTGTCGAGAGAAAACTATTTTTTTGGTCAAATTTTTCGATCTCGAATACTGAAAATTTCGCGAATATTTATAGGCAAAAAATCCCGCAAATTCAAAAAGGAAACAAATTCTGGCGAGCGTCGCCAAAGTTTGGCGAGGCTGCCTCGCCAGACTTCTGGCTAGGCCAATCCCCGATTCCAGTTCTTTCAATTTATTTTTTTTTATTTTTTTAATATTTAAATATATTTTTAATTTTTTTTGAAAATATAATAGATTAATTTCTACCAAAATCCCATTTTTAAAGTCCTAAAAAAATAATTTAAGTCCTTAAAATAAATTGGCGACATGGAACATTCCCATTCGGAGATATCCGAATAATAAAAAATCGTGTGATTCGTGGATAAAAATCCCGAAAAGCCATCATTATTGAACGCGCGAGCGGTTACAAAATCTCATGCTCATAGTATTGTTGCCTGTATTTCTCAATTGAAGGAAGATTACATTAAAGGAGATATAATTAAACATATTTCACCAAAATTTTTCTTTACTCATGACCTTGAAAAGAATGGTGAATTATTGTTCGAAAAATCCGCTCGTGCAACAACTTGGCAAACTTATTCACCAAAGCCTTACCTACAGCAACATTTAAGAAGTTGATTCATAACATCGGAATGAGTCATATCAAGGATCTTCCGTACTCTTGCCAACAGGAGAAGTAAGCATTGCACTCTTTTTCCCTTAATCAAGGTTATTATCCCAAAGGGTTTCTTTGATAAGGTTTTTATTGAATAGTGTCCCATTCGCAATGATGGACATCAAATGGGGAGTGTTAGAAGTACTTTCCAAATAAAGGACTTGATGTCTAAGTCTCTTTTGTAAACTTAAACTCTAATCAGATTTATAACATTAATATTTGTATTTATCTTTCTACTTTATATATTTTTTATATAGATGTAGTGGTTCTCATTGTAAAATGACCAATTCATATTCAGAAATACCAAGTTCTATTCTCATATTCTCTCATCTTATTTTCTTTTTATATTGTGTTGAGCTAAAGGTTGTTTTATAACGTATATTTCCTTTTTATTTTTTTAATTTTCATGTTTACCAAAATTTCAATTTTTGATTTTCTTTTTTAGATAAATTTCATTTATTTTAACTCATTCATTCTATAAAGATCTCTCATATTTAATTTCACGTGTGATTTTAGAATATTTTATTCATCTTATTTTTATCTTTAAAATGACATAAAATTTAATTTTTTCGAAATAGTTTTTTAATCACAATTTTATACCTAGGGGTGTGCAAATGATTTGGTAACTGAATTACTGAACAGAACCAAATCGAAATATTAATTTGGTTCAGTTATTTTAAAAATTCAGTTTGGTTCAGTTTGTAAAATGTTGATATTTCGGTTAATTGGTTCGGTTCGATTTTTCTGTAGAAAAAACCGTAATAACCGAACCGAAATATATATAAACATATAATAAAATTTTATTTTAATATCATATCCTTATTCCTCGCTTAAAAAATGCACTTTTATTCTTTTATGTATCTCTACTAAGCCATTTAATCCATTGTAATACTTATATTGGATGTGTTTTTTGTATTTTAAGTGTTAGAATTTAAAATTTTTGTTAATTAATTTAAAATTTCGATTTGATTCAGTTTTTAACCAAACTGAATAATTTATTTCAGTTTGGTTAATTCGGTTTTGAATCTTATTTGGTTTGGTTTGGTTAACAATATTTTCGTTATTTGATTTTCGGTTAATTTGGTTCGGTTAAATTTGGTTCGGTTTTGACCGAATGCACACCCCTATTTATACCAATTTTTACAACCTTTTCATGAATGCCCTATATTTGATATAAGAACTATTATACTTAATATAAAAGTGGTATAAGACCTTTATAAAACGTATTTATAATTTACTTGCATACTAGAAAGCTAGCTACAATTTTAGATACTCACAAACCGTGTTAAAAAAGCTTCAAACTTTACACATGTTGAGCAAAATAACACAAAAATGACTAGATTGTTTAAGTACAAAAGGAAGCAAGAGGAGATTGCTTTCCCTAAATCAGAAAACTTCAAAACATCGCTTCTCCCATATTCTTCATAGACCCAATCCCCTATTTCAGTGACGTTCAAAATAAACAATTAACCCTAAGAAAAAGAAACTACGAAAAAAAATCAACAACCAGAACCAGAAGTTGTAAAAGCAAAAGGTAGAAGAAAAATGAATGAGAAACTGACTGTGATTGAACGTGATTTGAATAAAAAAAAATTAGAAGCAAAGATGAAACTCTACGAAATACACAACAAAGGGGTAAGAAGAGGCCGACGGTGTGGTTACCGATATGAGAATAATAAAGAATGATGGTGGAATCAATTGCTCTAGATAAGAAGGTAAAATTGGAGTACTAAATAAAAAAGACGCAACAAACCCTAATGGCGGTGCACCTGACCTTCACCAAAGCCATTGTCAACCTGCAACCACTACCCAGCCCCACCTTACCGCCCAATCTAGCAGATCCCAGCCCCTACCTTCCCACCCACATGACCCTCTCAATCCCTAGGAAACAAAAAGCATACTTTGAGAATTACCCTAACTCCCATGATGCTTCAGCCATGCGTCATGTGTTTACTAAGTATGGCGTTCATGGCTCGGTTTACACAACCAAGAAGAGAAACGCCAAAAATCTGAATTTTGGTTTCATTACTCTTGATGGTTCGATCCCCTTCCACGAGGCTCTTTACCGTCTTAATGCCGTATCCATTGGAAACATTCATTTAAGAGCTTTTAAAGCTAGGTGTGACCAACGTGTAGCCTCATACAAAACCCCTACTCCAACCCAGAATAAGTCCCAATCTCAAACCAAGAAAACTCATAAAACCAATTTCTGTGAATCGCTGAGAGGTGGATGTTCATATGCGAAAGTTGTTTTAAACAATCGATCTACTTATGACTGATTTAATTTTGAATTCCTAAGATCACTACTGCCAACTGAGTTGTCTATGGTATGGTTGGGGATAGTGGCTGAACTAGTTTGCATCTCCATATCATCATAGGTTAAACCAACCTAGTGATTCAAACAAATGTCTGAATCTGCTACCATTGTTAGCAGTGAGGTGAGCTGTCGGGTCCATGTAAACTTAAGACAAGCGATTGCTTATGGAAACCACCACCACAATGCTTCTTCTTCTAGCTTAGAAACTAGTTCAGAACTGGGCAGCTCACCTCACTGCCAATAGTGGTAGCAGATTCAGACATTCATTTGAATCACTAGGTTGGTTCAACCTTTGATGATATGGAGATGCAAACCAGTTCAGCCACTATCCCCAACCATACCATAGACAACTCAATTAGCAGCAGTGATCCTAGGAATTCAGAATTAAATCAGTCCTCTTCTGAACCAGGCATTCGCAACATGAATAGAGTGTTTCTTTTATCTTGCAATTCACCAAGAAACGATAATTTACTAGTATTTGAGGTTGGAAAGAAATTAGGAGTTTTCAATAAGAAGCATAGAGAAGTAAATTTGGCATCCATGGGCTCGGTAGGTATATCCTAAAGGAGTTTACCCTCGAGGTTTTATTGCTTTCTTTATATCATTAAATTTATTTTGCTGGAATTGCTGAGGAGGTTTGTGTAATAGTTCGAAACAAAACTTTATACGCAAATGCATTAATAGATTCAATGCGAATGTGTTCATTTTAGTTGAGACTAAGATAAGTTTAATCCCGGACTATGTTCGTAATTTTTGGGGGCACAATAATCACAACTTGTTCTTCGTTCAGTCTCATGGTTTCTTGGGTGGTTTACTTTTCTCTTGGAACTTGGCAACAATTCATGGAAGTGTAATTCAATCTTCAGAAAGATGGGTCTTATTAAAATACACTTTGGCGCAAACCGAGCATCATATCATTGCTCTTTATGGACCTACGGATGATGATTCTCGAAACGCCTTGTGGTATGAATTACTTCCTATCACTCAGGAATTACTAAATTTGTTAATATGTGGAGACTTTAACGAGGTCCTTGCTACCCTAGAAAGGTCCAGTGGTAGATCATCACCTTCCATGGTTGCATTCCAAGACTTTTTTCGTGAAGGAGAACTATTAGATCTTCTATTACACGACCGTGAATATACTTGGCACAACTCCATTTCTTTTTCCTACATCGACCGTGTTTTATCATCTTTGGACAGCTCGGATTTATGGCCGAACATGTCAATAACCACCATTGATTCTGCTCTCTCGAATCACTTACCATTGATTTTTCGATCAACATCAGCCCCTCTCTCTAGATCGCGCCCGTTTCGCTCGTTAAATCTTTGGTGGGATAATAAGGAATTCCTACCCTTTGTTAAATAATCTTGGGTTGAAATTAAAACTTTACATGGGAATAAAGAATTGGCATATCATGTTCAATGTCTTGGCAAGGCTATTAAATAGTGGTGCTCAGCTCACTTTGGCAATCTTGAGCGGTTTATTAAGGAACTTGACTCGGTGGTTCTCGACTACACTTCCAATACCATAATCGACCCTCTAACAACCGCAATATCTTCGCAATTGCAGCTTGATAAATTGGAGCTTCGACAGCTACATAATAGCCTAGAATGCTTCTGCAATCAACAATCTAGGGTCTCATAGACTCTTTTAGGGGATAATAACACCTCATTTATCCATCGAACGACATTAGCCCATTATCGAAACAATCAGATTTTGCAATTGGAAGTTGACGGGATCTTAACCTCAAGCGTTGAGGACATTACCAACGTGGCACGTAATTATTACTCAACATTATTTACTGCTGCCCCTGACATTCCTTATTCACTCCGCCATTTGAACTTCAAAAGAGTTTTCGAAAGGCAAAATTTATCTTTTTTTGAGCCTTTTCAGAAGAGGAACTTTGGAATTGCATGCTAAAATGCAGAGAGAATAATTCACCAGGACCCGATGGCTTTAACTTTTACTTCTACAAGCACTTCTAGGATGACCTTAAACCTGACATCATGGCCCTCATTCATGATTTCCATTCCTCTGGTAAGCTGCCTTCGAGTATTAAGGGATATTATATGATATTGATCTCGAAAAAACTAGGAGCCACAGCACTTTCTGAATTTAGGTCGATTGCTTTAATCCATGGTGTTTATAAAGTAGTGGCGAAGCTTTTAGCGTCAAGGCTACAATCGATTTTTCCCTCCTAGTTTCGGATAATCAATTCGCCTTCATCAAAGGGTGTAATATTCATGATTGCTCCTTCCTAGCCTCGGAGATTGTTAATCGTGTACATTCATCCCGCCGATCTTATCTCGTGCTGAAACTTGACTTTCATAAGGCCTTTGACTGTGTCTCGTGGAAATTTATCAATGCGGTTCTCTCAAGAATGGAATTTGATAATAAATGGATTTCTTGGATCTCCAATTACAGAAAACATTCGAGCACATCGATCCTCATTAATGGCATTCAGAGTGCTAAGATTCGATTACAAAGAGGAGTAAAATAGGGTGATCCATTATCACCTTTTATTTTCATCTTAGTAGCAGAGGGACTAAAATAACTTGTAGACTCAAGCATCAACGAGGGATTAATTCTAGGTTTCAAATTGGAGCCTTCCCAAAGAGACATCTCGTTACTTCAATTCGCAGACGATACGCTATGTTTTCTTTCAGCTGATTCAACTGTAATTGCTCCTTTCGTTCAAATTTTGAAATGTTTTGAGCTGATTTCGAGCCTTAAAATTAACTATCACAAGAGCTCTCTCCTCGGAATTCATTGTTCGAAAACTCTGTTACAATCAAGCGCTACATCTCTCAGGTGTCGAGTAGAAAATTTCCCCATTACATATCTTAGTTCCCCTCTTTACATCAATCAGCTACCAATTGCATCTTGGGATCTATTAATTTTAAAGTTCAAGAAGCGGTTTTCAAATTGGAAAGGGAAATGCCTCTCTTATGCGGGTAGACTTGTTCTAATTAAATCGGTAATTGCTTCTCTCCCAATTTATTTAATCTCACTGTTTCAATTGCCATCCACGATCAATGTTAATTTGACTAAATTAGTAAGGAATTTCTTGTGATGTGGTGACTCTAATTTGAATGGTATTTGCAAAGTGAGTTGGGCTACGATTAATTTGCCATTGTGTTTTGGGGGATTATATATCCACAATTTTGATCTAGTAAATTGTAGCCTACTTTGTAAGTGGCTTTGGAATCTAAGAGAATATAATCATGATTCATTATAGCACTCAATTTATGTTAACGCACATGGATTCACAACTTGGAATGATATTAAGGAGGCGAATTCTTTGAAGTTGTCACCAATTTGGAGGAATATTATGGCATGTCGCTTCTGAAGAGCTGATTTTTGGGACATTCTAATCACAAACAGCCGTGTTTTAATAGGGAATGGAATTAAAGCATCTTTTTAGCATGATAATTGGACCTCAAACCAATCTCTTGCTTCCCTGTTCCCGGATCTTTTCATGATTTGCAATATGAAGTCATGTAGAGTTGAACGGGGTTGTCATTTTATCCTCTTTACTCGATGTATATCCAGGCCCTTTTGGAAGCGATCATTGCGCTTATCTCTTCACGAACATTTCGGGCTCCTTTGTGGCTGGATTGCAAGCTCAAACCTCGTCACTTGTGCAGCTGGCCCCATCAGTTCAAGCCCAGGACCCTCAACAATCATTGCCTGATGAAATTCCAGCCGCAACATTCAGTCCTGGCTGCTGCAACCAGCTGCTAATACAGCTGTGTCAACTCAATCCTGGTTGCTGCAATTTGGTCCTGCAGCTGATAAAATGGAGTGGAGCTTCAGCAGCAACCGTACATTTATAGTAGCCTCTTTTTGCCATAAATAATACAACACTCCTAGATGGCCGAAACCATCTCTAGACTTCAATATAATTTGGAGCGCATGTCTCTTACCGAAAATTAAGTTTTTCGCTTGGCTTATATTTCACAAACAGTTTCCTGCCCGTCGGTTCCTCCTATCTTGTGGCTGCAACTCTATTGTAGATGCAACTTGCCCTTTTTGCAGCCAAATTGAGAGCTTTGACCATGTCTTATTGCATTGCCCGAAGAGTGCTCGTGTTTGGCAAGATTTTCTATCATGGTTGAACTTCCCAACTCCTTTACCGTCTTCTTTGCTGAATTTTTTGGAAGTGTGGAAAAGTTTCTTTTGACAAGGTTCAGGCAGCGAATTTGGGACCTCCCTTTGGTTCGTTATCACTTGGCTACTTTGGAAGAGAAGGAATCGTTTTGTCTTTGAAGGCGTTCTTGATTCGAAGGACATTTTTTCTAAAAGTATTCATTTGTGCTGGTTTTTCTTTGTTTGTAATAAGCGTTATATTTCTTTTACGACCTCGGATATCTTTATCAATCCGGGACATCTAGTTTCTTTGTAATCGAATATTGTAACATTTGAGTGATTGACGATTTGTGAACAGTTTTTTTATAAAAAGAGGAGTGGGTGTTTTGTAGGTAAGCGACTCTCATCAACCTAGTTGGGACGAGCGCCTAGAAATTTTCACCCACCCAAATCTTTTTCCAATGGTGTAATACACCATTCCTCCGGAGGTTTTAAAAAAAAGAAGGTAAATTTGGTTCAAATTCTATCTGTGAGAAAAATGATATAAGTGTTGGTTTTGTAAAATTTTATATGTAAATTTAGTTTAAATTTTATAAAGTTTCACGTACAATAAAAGTATTTTAAGCCCTCTCGTCACCCTAATCTAGGGTTTGGTGTCTTGTGCCGCAGCCGGTGTTCAACGTTGTGGTTGTTCCCTGGTGAGTATTACTAAACTGTTCCATGGAGACCGATGAGATTATAGATACTATTAGGGAAAGATATAAAAGTCTAGCCCTCAAGGATGAAGAGAAGGAGGAGGAGTTAGTGAAAGTTTCTCTAAATATTACACCCAAAAGCCAATTTTTCTATGTGGGAGTCCTTCACATAGATTGGGATTTCAATGAATTAGCTTTTTGCCGGACCCTTTCTAAGTTATGGATAACGAAGGGAGGTGGGGTTAATATCAAATGGATTAGCCCGAAAAATAGTTTTTTATTCACCTTTTTTCATCAGAGAGACTTTAATCAGTTATGGGAAGGTTACCCATGGAGTTTCAATAACATGCTACTTACAATAGCACCGAGAATTCCACATGAAGGCCCTATAACTCTTAGCGTAAATAAAGTCCCGATGCGGATACAAGCTTTTAGGGTTCTAGTTTTCTATTAATCTAAGCAGGTGTGCGAGGATATTAGAAAGTTTGTAGGAGCGATAATGGAAGTCGATGAAAAAAACTTTAAGGTCTCAAGACCTCTTTAGCTGAGAGTGAGAATCCTCATCGATATAAACAAACTGATTAAAAGAAGAATGAGTATGCACGTCAATGAAGGTAATTTCATCATAGTGAAATTCCAATATGAATGTTTGCCTTCCATGTGTTTAATATGCGGAATTTTTTAACATACGAAATCAAGTTGTCCACTCACGTATATTAGTGGAACCGATCAACCTAGAAGAATGTATGATCAGACTATACGGGCTATTGCTTGAAAGAGCATAATAACTGAGGAAGATAAGTGGTTACGTGATGAAAATGGATGTAGTTTGCTTCCTACCGAGTCTATTTTGAAAGCTAGTCAGACGATTGATTTATCTCGTGAACTTCATGATGAGTGCCGAGATGCATTAATGTGAATGGAAGATGATCAGAATGATGTTGTATCCATAACAGACTCTAAGAAAAAACACATCCTTAAAGAGAGGAATATTGGGAGTGTTTAAGAATGTTATCTTGGCTGAGTAGTTTACCTTGGTGTGTTTTTGGTGATTTTAATGATATTACTTCAACATCTAAGAAGGTTGGAGGTAGGCCCAGATAGGTTAATTGGATAGTTAGATTTCAAGAAACTCTTGCGGACTATAGGCTGGAGGATCTGGGATGTCAGGCTATCAGTTTACCTGGGAATGAAGTAGGGTACTCCTTATTGGATAGCAGAACAACTTGATCGGGTCACTTGTAATATGGAATGGATGGAGTTATTCAGTATTGCATGGGTCCAAAATATTCCCACATCGAAATCGAACCATTCAGCCATCCTATTGTATTGTGATGCACTGCTCATGAACCGCAAACCAAATTTTCGATTTGAGAATTGGTGGGCAAATTTACCAAGTTGCCGGGACCTTGTAATGAGATGTTGGAATAGTGAGCAGCCGAGTACCGTAATTGAAAATTAGCGAGTTATGCTAGTGAGCTTGAAGTTGGGGGTCGAAGGTAGCATGGTGATTTCAAAAAGTGACTTAAGCGTTGTAGACTTGAATTAGAGAAACTAAAAAGTACTTCGGGATGGGAAGAGGTCGAACAATTTTTGGCCAAAAAGAAGGAATAAAGAGTAA
This sequence comes from Euphorbia schlechtendalii, assembly GCA_949673415.1. Classification (NCBI taxonomy): domain Eukaryota; kingdom Viridiplantae; phylum Streptophyta; class Magnoliopsida; order Malpighiales; family Euphorbiaceae; genus Euphorbia; species Euphorbia schlechtendalii. The sequence continues at coordinate 18,504 of CATIWQ010172696.1, read as the reverse complement.
TTTGAAAACAACAATTAGACTATTGGAGACAAAGATCGAAAGTAACGTAGTTTAGGGAAGGATATAAAAACGCTTCTTATTTTCACCGTGTTGCCTCTTCTCAGTAATGCAAAAATCTATTTCAACAATTGCAGAATGATAGAGTTGAATGGATTAAATGGGGAAATGGCTTGGAAAATTTAATTCAGTCCATTTACTCAGGACTGTTCACGCCTAATGGTACTCATATCAATCATATTCCATCTCTAATTACGCCACAGTTAGATTCTGAGATTCAGGCTGACTTGCAACGACTATTTGTTGCAGATGAGGTAAAACAAGCTCTTTTCCAAATGTATCCGGATAAGGAACTAGGCCCGGATGGATTCAACCCGGGTTTTGTTTCAGAAATTTTGGGATATCTTCGGTAGTGAGGTAACTTCTTTTTATTTGAGCTGTTTACATAACAAATTGTTTCCTGGGGGCTTCAATGATACAAATATTGTACTTATCCCCAAAAAGAAAGTTCCAACTATAGTATCTAATCTTCGCCCTATTTCTTTATGTATCTCCTCTTTAAAATTATGTCTAAAATGCTTGCCAATAGAATTCAACCAGTTATGAACTCTATTTCAGAACCCTAGAGTGCGTTTATTCCTAGGAGGTTAATTATCGATAATATTCTAATTGGTTTTGAAGTAGGACATTATATTAATAGAAAGCATTTGGGTAATTTGGTTATGTGTTCTTTAAAGATTAACATGTCAAAGGATCACGACAGGAACGAGTGGAATTTCATTCAAGCTATGCTTAAGAGACTGGGTTTTCCTGATTATATTACATACCTTATTATGCTATCTGTTTCATCCGTAACCTACACCATTCAACATAGACTTGGTAGTTTTGATAAGATAATCCCTCAACGTGGTGTTCGATAGGGAGACCTGATCTCCCCTTATCTTTTTATCATTTGTGCTAAGGCTTTATCTATGTTAATTTAGGATAAGATTTCCACCGGTCTCCTACATGGATGCAAAATAACACCTACTGCCCCAGTTGTGTCCCATTTATTATTTGCAGATGACAATCTTTTCTTCTTCAAGGCATCCTTGGAAGAAGCTAATTTGATCAAGAATATTTTCTATCTCTATGAAATGGCCTCGGGATAATAGATAAATTTTAGCAAATCATCAATTGTTTTTAGCCTAAACGTTGATGAAAGCTTAAAGCACTAGTGTTTGCCCTTAAAACCCTCAAGTATTATGCACAAACCTTCACAAACTCTTCTAAGCTATTATGGTTGGAGTTGATCTTGACATGTAGCGGTGGTTCTACTAGGTGAATGAGAACATCCTTGATCTCCCCAAGAGATAGAATTCCAATATTCTCCAAAATTCCATCCTTAGCCTCCTTGATAGTTTATTCATTTACAACACTTATTGGTCTTTAAGGACTTATCTCATTTTTAATTCTATAACCTGACCATTTGACTTAAGTAGATTTATTATCATTTCAAGTTGAATGCCAGTTTTCTCTATGGAATTCATCATAATCTTTACCAAATTGATGGTTGAATTGATTTGATTCTCTAAGCCCTTCTCATGGTGAGTTATGGATTTGAAGAGAATCTTGATCCCTAAAAGGGTATCCTTTCTCAACATATTCTATTCTTTTCCAATATTAAAGAACTACTTATTATTTTCTTTACCAAAATTGAAGAACTACTTTTTTTGTTCATCTCCCAAAATGACCAAATTTATTAGTTCCGTATTAGCTTCTCTAAAAAAAGGCTTCAATTTGGTAACAACTGCATTACTTATCACATTAGCGGTTGGAATGGTGGATACTGCTTCTGTTAAACTTGTTGAGTTAAATAATCCAGTCTATATAGTTACCATACACTGCACCATGCTTCTAGTACTTTCCCTTGCTAAATGCAACTTGATGGCATGAATATCTTCTCTTAGCTTTTCCAACTCTTCAAAGTAAAATGCATCTTGGGGGCAAGAAGGTTGTATATGTAGCAGGTAATGGCTACGAAGGCTTGGGATGTGCTGGCATCAATTCATCTAAAACTATTATTTTAGTAGTGGCTGCTTCTAGCTTATTATTAGTTTTGGAAGACTTGTTGAAAGATCTAGCAACCTGCCTTAACCTTTACCTCATTTCTTCCTCATACACTTGTTTAAAATCATTGTTGATTTCTTCAAAAATGGGAGTTGCAGTTCATGGAGTAGATGTATTTGGAAATACTTTTTCCACCACTACATGACCTGGCTGGGCATAATTCTCAATGATATGGCCATGTTGAGTGAAATTCTCAACCCGTAGACGGGACTGAGCGTAGTTCTCAGTATTAGTCCTTTGATCAATCAAGGCTAGGGTATTTATAGTAAGGGGAGAAGGATTTGAAGTGGAATTTGGTGTTGGATTTGATGAAACTATGTTCAATTGAGGAGTGGTATTATTTATAATAGATTTTGGTGAAGAAGGGTGAATTTGGTTGGGAAGAAGGTAATTGATTGGAAGTTACTGTGTTAGCTTGATCAGTTTGATCAACTTTATTTTACTTGGAGGGAAATGGAGAATGGGTAAGTGTAGAATAAAAGTGTAAGGGAGAATTACAAGGAGAATTTACATGGGTTGGAGGCAGAGAATGGGTTTTGATTGCTCAAGGATAGTCTCTTAATTATTCTTTGGTAACTTAGCGGGCAGAGAAACCTCTTCTTTGTTAGCAGCTACTTCCTCCACTATTGTTGCTTTTCTAACTTGTTCAACAACTTTATCAGTTATTTTCTCACAGGCCTCCGCTAACTTAGCATCCACAACCTCTTCACTCTTTTGGACTAAGGGATTGAGATTTACCCCAACAACTGTAGCCTCTAATGCCACATTCCCTTTAACAACTACAGACTTCCTAATCCTATTTCTTCTCTTCATCTTCTTTAGCTCAAGCTACCCTATATCAACTTCCTCAACAACTGGTTCTTCCTCAATCTACTGTTCTTTTAATTCCTCAACTTCTGCAACCTTTTCCTACTGCTTCCCTTAGTTCTAAAGCAAACTTCTTGGGAGCATTGACCCTCATTGCCACAGGCTCGTCTCCTTTCACAAGATAATTTTTTCTAGTCTTCTTCAATGAAGGAATAGCTTGACTGATGGGGATGTCATCATCATCCAACTGCCAATGCCTTCTTTGCTCCCATCTTTAAAGGATCCATCCCTAATACCTTCTCAAACTCAATATCAATGTATTCCATTTGGGATGTCATCAGGAATGATGATCTCCTTGCCAGAGCCCATTTTCCTCTTCCTTTTCCTCTATCCTTCCTTTCTACATGAAAACGTCTCCATGTTATCTTAAAGAGAGAGCATCTCTTCAATTCCAATATAATAGTCATAATTGGTACATTCTCTCTAGCTACCATCTTGATGTCTACATTATAGGCAGCACAGATTGCTGAGATGAGGCTGAGATGAGACTTCCATAGTGAAACTAGTGTGTAACCTTCAACATATGGTTGATGAAGAGTACTAACCATTTGATTTGATTACCATGGATTATATGGTAAGTAATGCACCGCTCGAACTCAAAATAACTTGAAACAAACCCATTCTTTGGTGCTAAACAATTAACTATCAACTTGTGTGCAGCCCCTTCCTCTCCATGACATAAATGTTTCTCTAATCTCCCCGCTAACCCAATATTTTGAGTGCTAAAATTCCTCAGGGATCACTACCAGAGCTTCAACACCAACTCTTCTAAACTCTGTAGCCTTCAACTTCATCCATAACAAGTTTTCTATAAGAGTTGGAGTGATAGTCAAGGATTTTCCATAAATTAATGTCATCAATACATAAGGAAATCCTTGAACGGAGTAGAGATTCCCATAGAATTGCTTCATTAAAGTAGAGATTGCTAAGAAATCCATATCAAAGATCCCTCTTAAGTATTGCTACTTCATCCAAACATTGAGATCTTTGTCAGTGGCTGCCTCACCCACATGTAATATGTACTGGACAGTGATTTCTATCTTGGATCCCTTCTTATATCCCATTGGATCATACATGGTTCCTTGTTGCAAATACATAGTGTGGGGATTCTCCCTAATCCCTATTGAAATATACTTCTCCACATCTCTCTAGATAAGAATAGCTCCATTTTCTTTCATGACTAATGCCCTTGTCATCTTGAATTGATTTCCCTTGAACTAGTTTGCGCTTGATGATGCTATTGTTAAAAGAAATTTAGGTTTAGAAAGAGATTTCTTCTTTGAGAAATGTATACGATTCAAAGGATTGCAAGTAACTATTCCTCTTCTACAATTCTCCTTTTATAGGCGAAATTCCCTCTCCCTGCTATATGTAACCCTTAGCTATTTTCCATTAAAACATGTGTTTGAGTAAGTTAAAACGTTCTCAAAGTACTATTAGTAAATAAAATTGAATTTTAAATAATAATTAGTAAAATTATAACGCTTTCAATTTAGATAAGAAACCGAGTAAAGTACTTATCACCTGGTAAGTTTAACTCAACATCCTTAAAGTCAGCAGGATAAAACCTATTGAACCTTAGATTGGATTCACCATTCTAATAATTGCCTTCGCAAATTAAACTACTCCATTTCAAGGGGTTCAATGAAGATATCTTCTCTTTATTCCTTTGATAGAACATATTCTAGTTTGACATCTCCCCTTAGCATATGATCCCTTATGAAGGGTTGTCTTATATAGATATGTTTCATCCTGACATGTTGAACTGCATTCTTGGATAGGTCTATAGTTCTCTTGTTATCACACATACCTTTGAGGCATTTAGATTTATACCATTATCCTCTGGTTGCCACTTAATCCGCAACAGTTGTGCTACACAACTTCCTACTGCCTTATACTCAGCTTCTACTGTGCTGAGAGTAATGGAAGTTTACTTCTTATTATACTAAGATACTAAGCATTCTCCAATAAAATGACATCTACCATTGATGCTTTTCTGATCAAGCTTGTCTCTTCCATAGTCAGCATTTGTGAATCCTCTAGGATTAAAGTCTAAGCTACTAGGATATCATAGTTCTGCATTGATAGAACCTTGCAACTACCAGAGAATTCTCTTAACAATTGTTAAGTGAGATTATCCGGGGTCAGCTTGATAACAAGCACAATAACATAAAAAGTATTTAATATCCGGCCTAATAGCATTTTAAGTAAAGAAGAGAATCAATAATACCTTTGTAGAACTTATTATTTATAGGTTTATTTGCTTCATCTTTGCTTAGGATAGTATCTATGGCCATTGAAGTTGACATTGGCATTGATTTCTCCATGTCAAACTTCATCAAGACTTCCTTGACATATTTGGATTGATAAATAAAGATTATCATCCATTTACTTAACCTGTACCCCAAGAAAGAAATTCAATTCTCCTATCATTGATATTTCAAATTCGATCTTCATTTGTATGCTGAACTCCATGTAAAGACCTTCATCTCTTGTTATAAAAAGCATATCATCCACATAGATTTGGACTAGCAACACATCATTCTTCTTTCTCTTCATAAACAAAGTCGTATCCAATTTCCCTCTAACATACCCTTTGTTGAGAAAAAACTTAGTTAATTTTTCATACTAAGCACATAATGTCTGCTTCAATTCATGCAAAGCTTTCTTCAACTTGTAAACATGATATGGAAGGATTGGAGTTTCAAAACTAGGGGGATGGCACACATAGAATTCTTCTTGAATATATCTATTTAGGAAAGTACCCCATACATCTATTTGAAATAACTTAAGTTCATATGAGGTGCAAAAGCACAAAGAATCCTAATATCTTTAAGTTTGGCTACGAGAACATAAGTTTCATCATAATTGATTCCTTTTTATTGATTGTAACCTTGAACAACAAGTCTAGCTTTATTTCTAACAACATTGCCATCTTCATTTAACTTATTCTTGAAAACCCATTTGGTTATACTTATTTGTCAATCTCGGTATAGAATACAAAATCCTCATTCTCACTATGGTTTGATCACCCATAAGGTAAATCCATGTCATTTATGTTTATTTCTAACTTTTGCATCCATAAATTTTCCTAAGGAGAAGTAATTAACCACAATATTTTTGTTATCATCGAGACTGGAGAGTGATAATCTAAAACCTGTTGGGAGTCTCACTACTTGTCAATTAGGGTTTATGGTTTTCTATTATTTAAAGATATTTCCCAATGAGTTCTTTGGTGCAAATTCGATAGTCACGATGAATAAGAAGGTGATTGAGGCAGGAAACACAGTCTCTGTGCTAATTAAGGAAAAGTTGTTGGTGTTGTATAGTGCAGAATATCAGTATAACTAAACCTAAATCCCAGTGCAATTTATCCCTTTTCCTGTGATCACTATGATACATGGATTACCCTAAATTGGTTGAATATGTATTTTTATGTTATCATTTATATGCTTTACTTAGTTTAAGTCCCAAATCACATAACAACTACAATCTAGTCACAATATTTAGTTATTCAACCAGATTAACTGGTTAAAAACCATTCTCTGTGGACACGACCCATGTTTGCTACTAATTACAATTCTTTTACACACAAGAATTTATCTTTGGTGGTCTCGAAACCCATCAAATATTGGCGCTATTTCCAGGGAATAATTCAATTTACTTGTTTTTCTTTTACTGAATGACCAAAGCCTCAACTAGTGGCATCGAGCTTCTCTTTGATCTAGAAATTGACAGATCTAACCGAGATCACGCTAAGTAAGTTCATGAACAAAGAGAGCCTCGAAAACTTGAAGAAATTTCAATCGAACCCAATGATGATACTAATTTTACAAAGGGATTATTTAGCGAGACCAACTCATATTTAGAGCCTAAAGAAGCCACAATAACAATGGCTGATGCAGAGCGGTCGATCAAAGACCTTATTATGTGTGTATTACTTACTTGGTTGAGATTGAAGCAAATAACTTTGAGATGAGGACTGGACTTATCTAGAGCTTACCCAAATTCATCGAGAAATAAGCCACTGAAGATTTATACAATCATCAACTGCAATTCTATATGACATGTGCCATTATAAATGCACATAGAGTCTGAAGCTCAAAGTTTTCCCTCTCTCTCTTGAAGATATTGCAAAAGATTGGTCCTGCTACCTAGTAATAGGATCTTTTACATCATGGGCTGAGATGTCCAAAGTCATTCTAGAGAAATATTTTCCAGCAATAAGAGCACCTACCTTAAAGAGGTAGATCTACGCAGCAAAGATGATGGACACAAAGAATCTCCATGACTATTATGAGAGGTTTCAACAAAATTTCACTTATTTCACTGCTCACGGATTCACACAACAATCCTTAGTTGAAATCTTCTAGCAATTATTAATGTAGCTAATGGAGGAGCCCTTATCAACCCAACAATAGTTTGGGAACTCATAAAGTTTATGGATGATAATTTACAACTATTAAATGACTAAGAAAACCAATCTAACTCAAGGATAATCAACTAGATCAATGGTTATGAACTTAATGACAGGATAGATAATTTATCCAAACTTGTCCATGCTATGGTTATCAAGAATGAAGTCGCAAAGGCATGCAAGATTCGCACAAAGAATAACCATGAAACATATGAATGTTCATGTATTGGTAATCAAGAATTTGACCAAGTCAACGCCATAGGGGTACAATGGGAATAGGAAGCCTTGTGTGCCACCTCAACAAAGGAATCAGATAACATGATGAGAAAATCCTACATTGGGATGGGTTAATAAGGATCGCCAACAACCACAGGCAAATCATCTTGAGACTTCCAAAATCAATGGAACTAGTCATGCCAAGACTCCATCAACAACAACTGTTCAATAATCTTGAACAATAGAGGAATCCTTATTACTTTTTCAATGCTCTTATTAAAGGGACACACAAGAGGTTCGAGACCATCAACGACTAAATGTAAAGGTTGCAAGGAAACTTTTCAAATGTGGAAAAGTAAATGACCCTAATTGTTATCTCTCTCTCTCTCTTAAAAATTGAGAACATGGGGACACTTCCTTCTCAAACGAAGAAAACCCAGAATAGAATGTTAGTGCGATCGCTTTGAGAAGTAGAAAGGAAGTCCAATCAGCTTCACCATGAAAAAAACTGGAGGAAGAAATCATAGTGACTCTTGGTGAAACAGAAGAGATAATGATTCTTACCGATACTAGGCCTCCCTTTCTAGAGAGACTAGAACAAGAAGATCAAGGAAGAGAAAGAGATCTTTGAAACCTTAAGAAAATTTGAGATCAACATCCCGCTACTTGATGTAATTAAGCAAATACCAAAATATGCTAAATTCAACAAGGAGCTCTATACCAACAAAAAGAAGTAGTAGGACCTATATACGATCTTGATGGTGGAAAACGTATAAGCTATAATCCAATGCAAGTTACCTCCAATGATTAATGACAAAGGGACGATTGCAATCAATTATACAGTAGGCCAAGTTGGGATTCAATAGGCTTTGTGTGATCTTGGTGCCTTTATAAATGCCATTCCTTCTTCTACCTTCAAGCAAATATCAATTAATCATAACATGCAACTCAAAGAGACCAGGATTTTCTTGCAACTTACAGATTGCTCTGTTATCTATCTGGAGAGAATATTAAAGAATGTATTAGTCAAGGTAAATGAATTTTTTTTCCTGGTGACTTTTATGTTCATGATAATTGCTAAGGAGACCATTCTTGAGCATTTCTAAGATAAAAATTAATGTACAAAATGGGTCTATATCTATGGAAGTCAATGACGAGATAATCACATTCAATATTTATGATGTTATCTATACACCATTAATAGCCTTAATCTTGTTATCCAACCAATATTTGAGATGAATCTCTTTGACAAGTACCTGGTTGCCCTTATTGAGACCCTTGACCCCGAGAGTCCCGATGACACATACTTCAACGAAAAGGTGGAAGAAGAAATTCTTAATCTTGATACACTTCCACTGATGGAGAGAGCAAGACAAAAATTTGATCTTCCTATGTTCAAAATGCTTATTCCTTCCCAGTGTTTTAAAAAGCGCTAGGCGCTAGGCGGGAGCTAGACGCAGGCGGGGCCTAGGCGGATTCAATTTTTTTATTATTTTAATATTTAATAATACATAATAATTATTATAATATAAATACTAATAGTCTAATACAATAAAATGATAATATTAACAATTCAGTTTAATATATAATAACGTAAAAAACATTTTCAAAAAATCCCGCCTGGGCGGTGCCTAGGCCCCGATTTTTAAAACAATGTTTCTTTATGTTATTTTTTTTATTAAAATATTAATTTTTTTAATTAAAAAATCGACGCCTAGGCGGCCTAGGACCGCCTAGGCGCCGCCTGATCCGCCATCCGCCTAACACCGCCCGATTTTACAAAATCGGCTCCGCCTAGGCCCGATTTTACAAAATCGGCACCGCCTAGGCCCGATTTTTAAAACACTGATAAAAACATTATCTTAGTTACTAACATTCTACCATATATAGCTACTAGTTACATTCAAAAATATTTTTTTAACTAGTAAAAACATGGTAGCTACGTGGTAGAAAGTAAAAAATAAATTATTAGTATGAAAAACACAATATAATGTATAAAGAAAGTTAAAGTTCTGTTAAATGATATTATTAATCTGGTAGGAACATGGTAGGAAGTAAAATAACGTCGGAATCTGACAAAAAAACCGACCATGAATAGTGTCATCGCAAATAAATGCAAATGCTTTTCTAGGTAAATCATCATCCTCTCATCTACGTCAAACGTATTGTATTAGCTAATTGGTACAAGATCACTAATCAAACGTACAAACATAAGTCTTAGAATTAAATAGATGGAATCTAGTAAGTATGTGGTAACTACGTGGCGGGAATATAGTAGGAACCTGTTAAGCATTTTATATTTCATTGAAAGTTTGTTCAAAACAACAAATTCATGTTTGTAACAGATTTTTATCATATTTCATATATTTACTAGCATTCTACTATATATAGCTACTAGATATATTCAAAAACTTTTTTTTTCAACTAATAAGAACGTGGTAGCTACGTGGTAAGATGTAAAAAAAATTATTGGTATGAAAAACACAACACAAAGTAAGAAGAAAGACAAAGTTCTGTTAAATGATGTTATCTTAAAATTAAATAGATGGAATCTGGTAAGTACGTGGTAGGAACGTGGGAGCTACCAATTTCATATTTTTATCATATTTCATATATTTGCTAGCATTCTACTATATATAGCTACTAGATATATTCAAAAACTATTTTTTTCAACTAATAAGAACGTGGTAGCTACGAGGTAAGATGTAAAAAAAAATTATTGGTATGAAAAACACAACAAAAAGTAAGAAGAAAGACAAAGTTCTGTTAAACGATGTTATTAATCTACTAGGGATATGGTAGGAAGTAAAATAAAGCCGGAATCCGACCCAAAAATCAACCATGAATAGTACTACTACAAATCAATGCAAATGCTTCTCTACATAAATCAAAGTTCATTCATTTACATCAAACATACTGTATTAGCTAATTGGAACAAGAACATTAAACAAACGTACAAACATAAATCTTAAAATTAAATAGATGGAATCTGGTAAGTACGTGGTAGGAACGTGGGAGCTATCAATTTTCTACCAGAATCGAATAATTGGAAATATAACACAATAAATATCATTTCGAAGATAAAAATGAGATCAAAAAAAAAAAAATTAAAACTACTTGTGAAAAAATAAATAGTTTGGAAGATAAAATAATAATAAAAATAAAAGGATGATATGTACGACAATAGTTGATTTTACCAAACTAAACATTTACAACGATTTCCCCTTTGTTTACGTACTTCCATTGTACGAGGGCATGTATTCCAATTTTTCGCTCAGTGGCCCTGCTGATTAAGCTGTATTTTCTTCAACAATGGAAGAACAGTCACAGATCCAAATCCCTCGAGTCAAATTGGGCAGTCAAGGATTGGAGGTGATTTATTTCATTTTCACTCTATAAGAATATCTGTTGTTATTCTCAATGTTCAATATCACACTTATGTAGACTTCAGATTTTCATTTTGATCTGTGTAAAGCATCTGCAGATTTGGAGATGATCGAATCTATTGTTTAGCTTCGTTTTGTTCAGTTCATCAGATTAGCAATTGAACTTTACCTTTTTTTTTTATTCATTTCATTCAATGTTCTATGATGCCTTACACAGTCTTCCTTTCATCATGGATAAGAAATCTAACTGTATCTGAAGATTCGTTCATACAAATTATGTAGATATTTTTCATTTACTTCATTTGTTCCCATGGTTATATTAGTTTCGTTTAGTAAAATGAAGAAATCGACTAATTTCACTAATAAGTTAATAACTTATGAATTTTTATTTTTGCAGGTTTCAAGACTGGGACTAGGTTGTGCCGGACTTTCTGGAACGCTCAATGAACCTCTCTCCCATGAAGATGGAATTTCTCTTATTATGGCAGCTTTTCATAGAGGCGTCACATTTTTCGATACAGCTGATTGCTATGGACTTGATCATGATAACGAGATTATGATTGGCAAGGTACTAAATTGCTGTTCCATGTTCTTCCAAGTTTTGCAATTAAGATACATAAACACATAGACCTATTTTTAACTACTTAATCTGTACATAAATACATACTGTATTAGCTAAATCAGATTCCCAAAGACTTATTTATAATATTAATGATTTGGAGACACTCGTGTGAAGCAACTCCTTTATCGAGTACACCCTTTTCTATATAACTGTAGGCTTTGAAGCAGCTACCGAGAGAAAAAGTCCAAATAGCGACGAAATTCGGAATGGTTTTTTCAGTTTCAGATGGTTCTCTTCAGATTAAGGGCATGCCTGAATATGTGCGAAAGTGCTGCGAAGAGAGTCTGAAACAGCTTGATGTCGACTATATCGATCTTTATTATCAGCATCGTGTGGATATTTCAGTCCCAATAGAAGATACTGTAATAATTTTGACCGGTGGTTCTCTCTATATATAGGTCTGTTGTATTATACTACTACCCCCATTCTGAAATTTTTTTGATAAGGCAGATGGAAGAGCTAAAGAAGCTGGTTAATGAAGGAAAGATAAAATATGTCGGATTATCCGAAGCAAGTCCCGACACTATCAGGAGAGCCCATGCTGTTTATCCTATAACTGCCTTACAGATGGAGTATTCTTTATGGACTCGTGACATCGAAGACGAAATATTTCCCCTTTGTCGGTATGCTACGCAAACTTTCCTCAAATTTGGAAAGTAAATTAATTCTATGGCGTAATGCTGACTGTTTTCATGACAGAGAACTTGGAATTGGATTGGTGGCATATAGTCCTCTTGGTGTAGGCTTCTTTGCCGGAAAAGCAGTTGTCGAAAGCTTGCCAAGTGGAAGTCTTGTGGTGTGTAACTGAAACTAAACTATAAGCCGAATACACTCATTTTTACCGTACCTCGATTTTATTATGAATTATATTTACCAGGCACAATTTCTGCCAAGATTCAAAGAAGAGAACCTCGAGAAGAACAAAATCCTATACGCTCGATTAGCGGAGTTGGCAACAAAACATGAATGCACCCCTTCTCAGCTAGCTTTGGCATGGCATCTTCATCAAGGACATGACATTGTCCCGATTCCTGGTATTTCATCTTATGAAGTTCAGTTTACTGTAAGTGGCTTGTGAACATTCGACAAACCTGTCTGCTTTGTGCTTGAAATTATGCAGGGACAACCAAGATTAGGAACCTTGAGAACAACATAGGATCCTTTGGTGTAAAACTTACAGAAGAAGATGTAATAGAAATTTCGGATGCTGTGAACATCAACCAAGTTTGTGGGTCAAAAGATTCGCCAGTTATAGCCAAGTATACGTGGAGGGTTGCGAATACTCCACCAAGATAGTCAACAACATAATGTTCGTTATCCGCAAATAATCAAGGTGTGTAATACATAAGGTTGTTTTGTAAGAAAAAAAACAACAGTTTTTCTATGTACTACTTGGATTCTGTGGAATTTATCAAATACTCCAAAAGAAAGAAAAAATCGCCCCTTTTGTTCTGTTCAAGTTTGTTTTTATATGATTGATTCAACCCTCAGGGAGGTAGGATTCATGTTAGGGTCCAAGGGGCAGTGCCCCTGGCCGGGTTTAGATTAGAATTTGAGTTTTGAATTTTGTTTGAGATTTTATAATTAGGCATTGATGTTTCATAATAAATGTGTGCCCAATGAATTCATGAAATTCAAGTTTGAGTTCAGAGTCTAAAAAGCCAACAGTATTTCACCTGCATCTTATAAAAAAATGGTTGAAATTATGTCGACAACAGATAATTTTGTGCGTGAAATTATGCAGGAACAACCAAACTTAAGAACCTTGAGAACAACATCGGATCCTTGGCTGCAAAACTTACAGAAGAAGATGTCAAAGAAATTTCAGATGCTGTGAACATCAACGATGCGCCTACTTTAGTGAAGTATACCTGGAGGATTGCGAATACCCCTCAAACACAGTAAACTTAATAATGTACCTTGTCTGAAAATGATTAAGTTGTGTAATACACAAGGTTGCATTGTATCTGCGGTGTACAAGGCACAGTTTGAGTTAAGAGTTTGACTTAGTTGATGCAGTTTCAATCTTAATTGTTGTTATTTTTTTTTGAGTTCTGCTTATTAATTGTTCAACGATGCTTTAACAGTTTAACTGTTATTTCCATTTTGTAGCTGTTTTTGTTAAACATGGAGATATGATATATGTAGTTGATGATTTTTTGAACTTTCTTTTCATCTGTTGTACTTTAATCATCTGCAGCAAATGAAATGAATACGACCTTTTTCCACAACAATTATTCTATCTTTTCTACTTTCATTTTCTCCAACAGATCGTAATATGCAGATAAATTGTTCGTCAAACTGCTGTTTGCGGAATAGTGATTACAATACTGATATATCCAGATTCCAGACCTGGTATAACTGAGATTTTTTGAAATGTATAAGACGATTTTTCTGCAGGGAGAAGTAAAAAATTACAGAGTGTAAATACGAGAAAAAAAGCTACAATTTGTTTGTATACTTTTGGGAAACTGTGAATTTATTAGATACTGCAGAAGAAAGAAAAAATTGTTTCTTTTAATTTGTTTTAGTTTATTTTTTATATGATTGATTTAACCAATATGGAGCTGACCTACCCCTTTTTTTAATAACAAAAGAGTCCTTGGTTTGGTTGGTGGATTAAAGAATATATTATAAAGCAATATGCAGTTTTTAGAAGGAACTTTTCCACTTGTGACCCTGTAGTTTGTTTATCTTTGGGTATTGACTAAGCTCTATCTGCTTCAAAAATGGAAGAAAAGTCACAGATCAAAATTCCTAGAGTCAAACTGGGCAATCAAGGATTGGAGGTAAGTTATTCCAATTTGACTCAATACATACATCTATTAATTCATTGCTGATCTAAGTGTTTGACTTCACTCTAATTTAGACTTTCAGATTTTCATTTTGATCTGTGCAAACTGGGACTATTGAATCTGCTGTTCAGTTCAACAGATTAGCAATTGAGCTTGACATTTTTATCTTTTCATTCAAGTCAAGATACTTCTCCTGAAAATATTTCGCTACGTCGAAATGTTCTTACAGGTTTCGAGAGTGGGGTTCGGATGTGCAGGACTTTCGGGGATATACAATGAACCACTCCCTCACGAAACTGGCTGTGCAGTCATCAAACAAGTTTTCTCTAAAGGCATCACCTTTTTCGACACATCTGATCTTTATGGAGATGCTCACGACAATGAATTCTTGCTTGCAAAGGTTGGTTTTTTCCCCCACATTCCGCCTTTTATGTAATCCAAAAAAAAGTCTGTTATACACTAGCCACCTCTTCCAATGATCAGGCCTTAAAGCAGCTTCCTCGAGAAAAAGTTCAGCTAGCAACAAAATTTGGCATCGAAAGGTCAAAAGGACTACAATTTTCGGTCAACGGTAAACCAGAATACGTGAGGCAATGCTGCGAAGCTAGCCTAAAGAGGCTTGATGTGGAGTATATTGATCTATACTACCAGCACCGAATTGACAGCTCAGTTCCAATTGAAGATACTGTAAGAATTTAATGCAAAAAAAAATGTCTTGCATAGTTAGCCCCCCGAACTTGGCATTTTTTTTATCAGATATCACCCTTAACTTTTAAAAGTCTCTGTTAACCTCCTAAATTTAGCGAAAGTGCACTCACGAGCCCTCATTGACACAGGTCACCTTTTGGTTTGTTTGACTTTTCAAATAAGTCAATTTTCTTGTTTTTCTCTTTCCTATCTGAAGGTGACACGTGACATTAGGGGGCCCAGAGTGCTAATTTGCCAAGTTTAGGGGTTGACAAGAAAGTTTCGAAAGTTGGGGGTGGCATCTAGTAAAAGTCGTCAAGTTCGGGGGGCTAACTATGTATTTAGCCAATATTTTACGAAATCGTTTTTTTTTTTGGTCATTTAATTTCTGTCTTCTGATCTGTTTCTCTACGGTAGATGGGAGAGCTGAAGAAGCTGGTGCAGGAAGGGAAGATCAAGTATATCGGGTTATCAGAAGCGAGTGTTGACACTATAAGGAGAGCATATGCTGTTCATCCAATTACCGCAGTAGAAATGGAGTACTCTTTGTGGTGTCGCGAAATCGAAGAGGACATAATTCCAGTCTGCAGGTTTGTCATCTACATTCAAGTTCTTTTAAGATAAATGTTTCAAGGTGTTTGATTATTTTACCGCTTTCTTTTATCAGAGAGCTTGGTATTGGAATAGTAGCATATAGCCCTCTTGGGAGAGGATTCTTTGCAGGGAAGGCAGTTGTGGAGACTTTGCCAACCAAAAGTCTTTTGGTATATTTCTTGCTCTAATTTCACATATTTCTGCAATTTCTTTCCCTTCTGAAACAAAAATTTTTTCCTTCTTGAAATAGGCTATGCATCCAAGATTTACCGGGGAAAACTTGGAGAGGAATAAGCTTATATATACTCGACTTGCGGAACTTGCTGCAAAACATGCTTGTACTCCACCTCAGCTAGCTCTGGCTTGGCTTCTTCACCAGGGACAAGACATTGTTCCAATTCCTGGTATGTTTTAGCTCTAGTTTTGGTTAAATTTTTCTGCCTTGCTTTTTTTTATGATCAGAAGGCAAGGCGAAAAGGCGGGATTAGAGTAATGTTTGCCTTGTTCTTATAATGTGGGTTGTGGTAAATACGTGACAGGGACAACCAAATTGAAGAATCTTGAAAATAATATCGGGTCATCGGAATTGAAACTAGCAGAAGAAGACATCGAGGAAATTAGTGGAGCTGTGCCAATTGATGAAGTTGGAGGTGAAAGAGAATATGATATGTTCTCTAATTATGTTTATAGGCTTGTAAATACTCCACCTAAATAGCAGAGGATGCCAATCATAGGCTATTACCAAAATTATTAATCTCCCTTCCTACTACTATCAATCATTTAATTTCACTTGTAAGTTTCCCTATTGTTGTGTTTAATCGTGTGCGGGTTTTATATGGAATCTTGAGTATTTTTTTGTGGAATTTGGACCTACAATTCGAAATCTACTATTTGCATAGGGTGAGGTCCGATTTTTTACAATGTCGGATCTCATATCAACAAATTTCACGTAAGAGTATTCGGTAGGTTGTATATGTACTCCATGTTTCATATTGTTATGTAACAACAATGCACGTGCCAAAGGTTTCTTTTCCAATTAGAAAATGCTATTTCCATATAATTTTTATATTCTATTTAATACAATTTTTTTTGTATGTCTTGGGGTGAGTTTGGTCTCTAAAATTGGCTTATACAAGATTTGCATTTCTTATACATAATTATGATATTAATACTTCAGTTTATTTTTTTTTATTTTTAAAAACACATTAGTTGAGAATAGTCAGAATTTTACCAATATGCTTATGTGTAAGGGGGATTTTATGCATTTACAACTAAATAGCCAAATAATTTTGAGCTATGCAATATGCCCTTTCAAACTCATTTTCCTATTTTCCATTTTTGCTTATACATGTAATAAAAATCAGAATTTCAAAACCTAACAAATTCCAAACTGCTCTAATTTTATACAACCACTATTGGCAGATTTCTCAACCTCGGCGGCCATTAATTTAGAGCCTATGGCTCCCGTAGTCAATTCAAAGCTAAACCGATCATCCGCTACCTCGGCGGTGGCGGTTTAGTGGTTTTCTAAGTGTCTCGGGAAAGAAAACTAAACGATTGAAGAGGAAAATCTTTGTTAAGAAGGTTTGTGATTTTGTTTTACAGATTTTTCTAAATCTCCGTATATTTTTTTTCTGAGATTTGATTCTGTGATTTTCATATCTCTCTTTATATTGATTTGATTTTGTTCAGCCTCCGTAAATTATAATGCATTGCATAATCTTCCATAGACATTATGATACTCTAGTCTCTTCCACTCATTGCTTCCATTCTTCCTCTCCTCGTTTGTCCACTGCTACTAACTCGTTGTTGGTAACACATCATATATAATTTTTATGTTTAATTACTCTGCGATTAGGTTTCGTTTTTTTTTTTTTTTGCGTTGATATGTTAAATTGGGATCCATATGGTCATTATTCCTATAAGAATCAGTTGTACTTTGTTGTAATTCTCAAAGAATTTTTTTTAGTTCATCTTGAATTTGGTGCTAGAACGATTGTTAATTTCTAATTGCTTTTTATAAATACAAATTTTCAATATCTAAGAACTACTAGTGACAAGCTTTGGACAAATCAATAGTGAAAACTTAAAGCATTTAGGCTTGATACAACATAGTAGGTTCTAAATATTTTATTATCTTTGCCAATCCAAATTACAAGTTAATTTGATTATAATTTAAGTGCAGGACGTTGTTTGTTTTAGTTAGTGCCTAGATGATTGCATAAAATGAAATATATTGAGTATTTATGCCAATTTCTATATTCACTAGTTGTGCTACCATGTTTTTGGAAGTAGATAATGGCTTTGTGTTGTACCTATCATCTTCTGCATCATCTTTCTTTTAGCTTCATAATCTCATTTTCCGCAGGTAAGTGTACAAATCTTTGCATAATGAAGTATATAAAGAGATGAAAATCTTTAAAAATTGAAGTCTGTCAAATGGAACTATGGAGAAGAAGCTTTGTGAAGATAGTCATTGTGCATTTTATTATGATTTCAATATATAAGAACTACTACTGGCGAGCTATGGACAAATCATGAATTAATTGCCAATGCCCTTTTGAAGTTGCTAGAGCTAAAGGGTACAGTCATGTTGTGCGTACAATTGAGGTATTCATGATACTTAATGTCTTATACACTGCAAGATGATAACTTTTCTGTTATTGTTCTCTATTATGATGAAGAGCTAAAGTGTAAGTCATATCTTCTCATTGTAACAAATTCGACATTGTCAGTCTACTTGGAACTTTTCTCAATAATGTGATGTGTTAATATATATATATATATATACATATATATACATACATATATATA
>CATIWQ010172691.1:0-20812 GCA_949673415.1 Euphorbia schlechtendalii | reverse complement strand
GAGTTTGAAGGGTTGCTTCTATCCAAACGAAGAGTCACATCCATTGGTGAAAGATTGCATCTCTTCAATGTGATTGGTTGAGAGGCTTTGATTCAATCCATAATGGATAGGCACCTTTTCATGATTGGTTGACTCCTGATAAATGTCTTTTCGTTGGTAGTTGATGGCGGTTGATGGTGGTTGATCATGCTTATCTAGCGGTTGGTAGTTAAGAAGATTATACTAGAAAACCGTCCAAGTCACGACCGTGATATACAAGTCACGAGCGTGAATCTTCCTTTGACATATTTCTATTCTGAAGTGACCAGGTCACGACCGCGAATGATTGTCGCGACTGTGAATGGAGTTTTCTTCAAAAATTTCCTTGCAACTTCACCGATCTTCGACAGATTCGATCCTAAGCTAAATCTTTAAGTTCCACGCATCATTTTACACCTTTTTCACTCTATTTTCATAGAATTTGACATTTGATCATTTTACTTCCAAGATTTACCTAGTATCTGCATTTGCATAAAAAATAACTACACACCACGTGGAATCTTTTATATGAAGTATAAAAATGACTCAAACTATAGTGTTTTTTGTGTGAATTTATCATGATAATAAGTGTAATGCATCCACCCGGAACCTCATCCCCCTAACTTTCATTACTTTTAGGCACAACACTTACGTTAGACTTGGTGAATAAAATCGGGGATTCATTCTCCTTCTGACTACCCTCTACCTCACTCGCGGAATCCTCCTGGCTCTCCAAATTATCGCTATCCAACTCCCCCTCATTACCATCATATAGAGCATCGCAATGTTCACATCCCACCCCTTGCCTAAACTTAGGGTAAATAATTACCTCCAACTCTCCAATCGCAAACTTGAACGGATTACATTCGACTCTAGACTTAACAGAGATCAAAACAGACACCATATCAAGTCTATCTAGCTTAAGGAAGTCACATTCGATCCAAATAACCCTCTCGAATCTCGATGCTAAGTTTCGCACCAAGGATTCACCTAATAAGGCTGGAGGGATCCCGACAAGATCCAAGTACACAATCGATTCGGTTAACACAAAAGAACTTGACAAAAACTACACCTCGCTAAAAACATGTTGGAGAACCCACCAATCCCTCTCAACAAAGGCCAAACGTGCTTCTATATTCTTAAAAGATACCACAATTGAACTACCCCCTTCCGGGACAGCAAACTCAATATCAAAACCCCGTTCCGATATGACCTCCTAAATGTTTCGAAGCAAAGTAATGTTAGCTAGAGTAGCCACGCAAGCTCTCAGTTTCCAAGGAGCCACCTCAATCGATACTGCCTCCACAACCATAGTTTCATCATTTGACTTCAACCTCGGCATCGATTCTCTCCCATTCTTAGTCACATTCATGTAAGACCTATGATCCCTTGGGGAATCCCGTAAAAAATCTACTCACACTCGGCTTAGGAGGAGGCCTGCTACCCTTCCTCATCATTGGTTTAGAAAATCTTGCAACCGAGGCTCTCAATTGCACCGTTCCAATATTCACATTCCGAAGCCGATAGATTGCCTCATGCACCGATAGTGATCCATCAAGGTAGATAAAACTGAAATTAAGGTTCTTGATGTTACGTTTCCAAGCCACATAAACATGGCCATACATGCCAAACTTGTTGAAAATCGAAATAAAGTTTCAGGTTGTTTTGGCTAGGGATTGGGTTAGTTGGGTTTAGGGGTTTGCTGGACTGTGAAGGTTGAAAATAGGATGGCCGATTGTGAGGGTAAGGTTTTGGTTTGATTACCGGCGTGATAGGAGGGGTGGTCAGCGTCTTCATCTTCTAAAGTAAGGTATTGAAAGTAACAAAATTCTCCTAATCAGGTATATTGGCCGAGATCTTAAAAGTAAAAAATTCTCATTCTCAATTGCTAAAAACATAGCAAAACAGTACCATCCAAGCAAGCAATCAGATCTGAACGCAATAACCCAATCTCACTCAAACAATCAACATTTACAATCACAAAATAAACATTACAGTACCGGAAAAAGAGAGAACCCAGGAAATTCAAGGTGGATAGCAGAGAGATGAAGAAGGCTATAAAGGAGGTAATTTCAAATAGAGTCACCTAGATCTTAGAAAAGATGAAACAGAAAATGGAGAATATACAGTAGAACAGATCTAAAGGGGATTTGATTTGGGTTACCTATGGAGGAAAGGATTTTTGGGTTAAGGTGACTTAGAGATGGTGAAATGATGTAAATAAAGAACTGGCCAGAAGCTAAGCATGGTTATCGATCAGACTTGAGGCAGAAAATCTAAAGTAGAAGAATATCCCAACTCAAAATAATT
This sequence comes from Euphorbia schlechtendalii, assembly GCA_949673415.1. Classification (NCBI taxonomy): domain Eukaryota; kingdom Viridiplantae; phylum Streptophyta; class Magnoliopsida; order Malpighiales; family Euphorbiaceae; genus Euphorbia; species Euphorbia schlechtendalii. Next base: position 18,484 of record CATIWQ010172691.1, on the reverse strand, counting down.
GAAAATTTAATTAATGGTGAAGAAAGGAAAAACAAATCGGACCAAAGCAAACTGCAAAATATGGGAAAGGGGCTTTCACTAAGCTCTCATGGAAACCAGGGGCGGATCCTGTGGCATTCGTTGTTTTTTCCTTTTGGGCAAGTTACCTGGAGTGGTTATGGAGAAAAAAGGGGTAGGAGCCACTGAAAGGGGGGCGGTGGAGGCTGGAGGAAGCGGCAAGGAGGCTAGACTGGCCAGAGGGAGCAGCGGTCAGCGAAATATAAATTGAAACTTATTATTTCATTTATTCAGGAAAAAAGACGGTCGTAAATCTAAAGCCATTTGAAAGTATGAAATTGAGCACTTCAACTAATCATCTTGAGGCATCTACACCAAGTCAAGCAAACTTCTTCCCAGATTACACAATGTTTTCGGCGAACGTTCCATCCAACAATATGTAAGTTATCATAATTCTTTTGATCACTTTTATTCAATTTTAGTTATGTGCATATGTTTAATATGTAGGGCTACAATGTTAAATTAATTATGATGTTGGTTACACCAGTCAGTGATATAGAGCCTACAACTTTCCACCCTATTACACCTATGTCTGCTGAACCAACTCCAACATAATTTAAGAATACACTAAGCTCTAATACTGGGAGTGCAGCAACTGGAATGAAGGGACCGCATATCGAAAAAGTGAGCATTGAAGATTTGTAGATGCTGGAGGGAAATAAAAATGAAATCAATGAGTTGAGAATCCATTTAGCAGAAATGGATGGGAATGGAAAAATGATGAAAAATGTTAATCAGCATTACACTAGAGATCAATATCAAAATTATCAATATCATCATCAAGTTCCGAATTGTGGTTATCGTTAAGTTGAACAAATTCGGAATGGAATTGAGCAGATGAGTATAGGGCAACAGTATCCATGGTAATCACAGTAGTAATTCCACAACAAGGAGAAATCAAACCTCAATTTAATTAATCAGGAATTACCAGTTGAAGATCTTAATCTTGATGATGAATCCAGATCAGCACCTAGAACATGAAAGCGATCATCAGCAGTTATTCTGATGTGATCTCGGGCTGAGTTACCATGATGATGATGATGAGGGGAGTGTAATGATATCTAATGAAAAATTCATATTCTTAGCAAGAATTTGAAGCTTGTTTTGTTATCTTTATAATCAAGAGAAGTGATATTGGCCACCTGATTGTTCATTTAGTATTGTCCCTAAGTTGTAGATCTGGGCACGAGCCCACATGCACGTTCATCATGGGTGGATTTGGACCAGCAATATTCATAACATAAGCCCAACCTGAATATGTAGTTGCTAAATTAATATAGGGGTTTTTAAAAATTTGGGCTTGAAGTAGTATCATAATTGCAAATTTAACCCATCTAGTTTAATATCTCTTCCGTGTGTTTTTAAGTTTCCAAATTCTCATATTTACGTACTATATAACCACTCATCTTCAAGTTTTCGTTCCATTCTAGCAAATCAAAACCTAATTCTCTCATCTGTTCGACAATTGCTTTCTTCTTTTCATCTTGATTAATGTTCGATTTTCATTCTATTGAAATCATGATTCAATTATCTATGGAATTGTGATCGATTTTGTTTTGATTTTTTCGATTTTGAAGAGCTGCCCTCAAACTTTTTGTTAAATCTACTCCATTCGTTACTTCTTCTTCTTATTCATTTGCAATGGATACAACCACTACAACCGCTACTTTTAATACAAACATGTGTAAGTCATTTTTTATTTTTTTAACGTTACTTCCGTTTTTGAAATTAATTAATTTTAGGTTATTTTGCATTTATCCAATTTGATTTGGTTGATATATTCTCCGGGAGCTTCATTTATGTTTAAATCAATGGTTATGCTCAAGAAATATCTCCTAATTAATTCCTATGTATGTAAATTAGATTGTTGATTATCTCATTCGAAGTTATTAATATTGTAATTAGAATTTGAGGTTATTTTCTTAGATATTGTGTTCTGTGAAATTAGAATTTATAGCCTTGTTGTAGCCTTCTTGATTTGTTTTACTAGCAGTGGCAAGATCCTTTGTATTATATTGTAGAAACTATTTTGATACTTTGTTTTACTAGCTTTGATTGGGAACTATCGGCTGTTAGAATGATTACCGAATGATGAAAAATCAAACAATGAAGTTATAATTGATATTCATGTGTTATCTGCTTCTCATATTAGTTATATAAGATGGTCAATATTCTCCTACTTCAACTCGGCAAGGTCAGATCTATACTAACATCCAACATTGTTCAGTTTCATCATGAACATCATTGGCACAGATTTTTAACAGAATTTCTATGATGTATATGACTTAATGTTAGTGTTCTTTCATTTTGTTTTTTATTTATTCTTTTACCTTTAAAGCTCAAGCTCATTGTGTTAATGTGATTGTGATTATGCAGTTTACATGAATCTAATGGCACGCATCTAAGCTTTGTTGGATTGAGTGGTCCTTTTTCCTTGAAAGTTGATCTCCAAGTCCTCATTGCTCAAATATACTGGAAAGTATACCTTCTTCTCTTAAGCCTAGGTGCACTTAAGGGTGCAAGATCAAGCCTTGGCACACTCAAGTTCATTTGTTGTTCCTGCTCCTCAACAAGTAACAATGACTTGTGATCTTGCAACTACACAAAGTATTCAATATTCCATCCTTCTGTTAGATCTCTTTTCATGAATTTCTTGCTTATTAATTTATATGTATTAGATATATATCTATTATATATGTGATGTATCTACTGCAAGCGGTTTAGAATTATTATATTATATGTTAATAAAGGGCCTTAGTGTGACTTAGTAATTGCATAGTAACACTACAATTAAACATGTTTTGGCCTTATATTCTTAACTCTGAGATGAAGCTAAAGAGCCATTTTAAGATATACTTTGTTTTTACAGTTAACATATGTTTATAACTGTATTATAAAGTGATAGTTCCATATCTTGATGATTTCATTATTTTATCTTTGTTATGTATCTCAGATTATGAAGAAAAGGGTTAAGTACATCGTCTAAAGTGTTTTGTTCCCTAAAGCTTGATTGGATAATGATGTGGACCATGCTGGAGGAACCGAAGGGCCCGTCATTCTTCAAGATCTCGATTTGTTCCCTTACTGTGAAATGTAATTACGTTAATTACGATAACAAGAAAACATGAAATGGAAAATAAAGATATTTGAAATCTATGAACCTACAACAAATTAGCTGGAATATTGAAAATATGCTAAGCTAGCAGAATGCCTAGCAGCTCCCCTAGATAGACATGAACGTGAGCAGAGATAGAAAGTGAGAGTAAGTCTCCATGTGATGATTCCACGGTCAAAGTTCAGAGCATAATAGGAGGACCTTTGGTTTGATTGCATGATTTTTGCCCTCATTAAAACAATTATCTCTTAGAATAAGGAAACTTTGATCTTTTATTTTGAACATAAGAACATGAGTGTTATTTTAAGATGTGCATTTACATATATATATATATATATATATATAGATTATATGATCATTTTATATATCTAATATATATTTGTACCTGTTTAAGCTTTTCTAAAAGACAAGTAAATATCATATTTAATATAAGAATTTAAAAGTATCTATTCAAATAATCCCAAAGTTTTGAAAGACTACAAAAATATTGAATTCTCTCACATCATCGGTCTTCCCATTCTCTCATCATTTTTTCTTTACTCTCAGTCGTTCCCCAACCTTCAAGTGTCAAGTCGTAATATTGAATTTCTCTCACATCATCTATGGATTTTGATGTTCTCTCTTTTGGCATTGATTTGTCCTCCATCATGCACTTGCTAAACCTTTGCACGAAAATTCCACAAATGCTGCAATTTATTCATTATCATTGTTTAGTTTCTGTAATTGCATTTAAAACATACTTTTATATGTTCAGTCTCTCAAATTTTCAGTCTTCCCATTATAATAAACATATAATAGATAGCAACCATAAATCAAGTGCTCATGTTTTACACCTGAAGGTTTATATAATAAATGTAATAGACTTATAATAAACATATATTAGATACGTAGTAGTAATATAACATACAATAACTACTTTCAAAAAATTGAATACATGTACGAGATTTCTTATTATCTATGCATTTTTGTTATATTTGATACTGCAGTAGCTCTGTTTAACTTTGTTGCCCTCTTTGCTTGAGTTTTTCTTCATTTTGTTTCTTTGTAAGAGGTTTTCTTGGTGCGACCTTTCTCTTTAACGCCATGTCATGTCTAGTAGGTTTAAAATCATGAGTAAGACATAAATCTTGGCAAAGCAATGTGTCAATGACATTGAAAGAAAGATCAACAGTTTCCAACAATCAATTAGTAATTGATTTAATTTTCTTAGCGCAAAGATTGACAGAATTTAATCTAATTAGAATTATTCATAAGATAGTAAAAAGAAAAGGAATAATGTCTCTCTTGTGCCAATGAATTCAAACATCAGCATAGGAACTTCAGGATAGTTCTTCCCATCAACAATATTAATGGCTTTGATTTGGACCTCATCCAGCAGATCCACTCTTGACACCTAAAACAAACAATACAACCATAAATGTGCATAATTATTGAATATAATTAGAATTCACAAATCAGAATCCTACTTGGATGCCAGACAACATAGTCGCAATCGCAACATCAGCAAAATCCTTAATTGTAGGGAAATTGCACATTGAAACTAACATTATTTTTATCCAATCATACTATATCAATTCATACAATCATACTATATCAATTCATTAAGATAAACTTCATTAACCAATTACTAGTGTGGTCCGGACAATACAAAGAGCACCTGAAAATTACAATATAAAAGAAGCAGACACCAATCATGTTAAATGTGTATGGTGAGAGTAACTTAAATTAATATGAAATTGTCGAATGTTCGTACAAATTCTCAATGTACTTACAAACTACTTAAATTATGATGAAAATTAGTAAGGATATCAGATCTACTTTCATTTTCCTGAAGCATATAATAGATATAACAGACATATAGTAAGCGTATGATAGATATAATAGAAATTTATAATATATATACTAGTTTTGTATATGACTTACATTTTACAAATGGTTATTTCATAAGAACATATTTCATAATAGTCAAAAGCGTGCCTAGGCTACAAGGCGCGGCCTTACCCCTTTTGTGCTCCAAACTTAAGATTTCGCATTGAGGTCGCCAAGGCGCACCTTGGCGGCTCCTAGGCTCAAGGTGTGTCCTTGCGCCTCAACATGTCAAGTTCATTTTTTGAAACAAACACGAATAGGGAAACCCACAATTATAGCAATTTGCAATATTTCAGGTTATCATGATAAGAAACACGGTAAGTAAACTGCAAAGGGTAACGCCCATTGACTCTATATAGTTTTGGGTTAATGACTGGCCTTGTAGAATCTCATATGTTAGAACAGAAAAAACCATTAAACTTTACTAATATTCAGATTTTACTATAAATCCAAATTTTCCTACCTTAACCATAAAAATTTCAAATCTGTTTTAGATATAAGTATACTCTCCATCAATGCCATTAACTCAAATTGTAACTTGTTCTATTAGATAAGAGTGATTAAATAGATGTATGACCATCAATTGCACTATCTACTACAAGTGATAGACATAAGTAACTCGAAGAATCCAACTAAATTTCAAGATCCGGAAAATGCACATACTAGAATCAGATCACATTGTTAGTTGCAAGTAACTCAACAGATCTGTAGTCATTTAATAGAACCAATCCAAAATTTCAGAAACTCGAAATAAACCTAGAATTACCTTTTAAACATAGAGCTCTAATACGAAACCAAGCAGAACCAACAAAGCATACGATAGATCAATAAAAATCATTCAAACCAATAGAAGGAAACGAGATCAATTCAGTAACCGAAAGTAGATTCTAGATTGAGAGAGAGAAATTGTTCATTGAAGAGAGAAACTGCCATATGAGTTGCAGTGAATAGGAATGTGAGATTGAGATTTGTAACTGTAGGATGGTCAGAAGGAGGAGAGGAAACAATTTGGGCCGTATGAATGTTAATTTGAAACAATAAAAAACTTTTTGGTAAATAGGAAATAGATGGCTTGAAAATAGGAAACCAAATCAAGCCCATCCTTGACAATTTCCCATTAAATATGGGTATTTGATAGAAGAGAATTGTTTTGAGAAATGGTAAGGAATGCTAACTAATTAGATTTAATTATAATTTTATCATAAATAGTATAAATTAGTAATTTTGTCTTACTTTTTTTTCATATTCGAACTTAAACGTGAAGTACAATTCTACTAATTAACAACATTCTCTTTCTTAATTAGTTTGAATTTCTTAACTTAAAATGATAAAATCTTTCAAACCGTTAACTTTTTCGAAAGGATTCTTAAGAACATTTTGTTCGTTTCATTTTTATCTTTAAAACAAGATCAAACTCGATATACTTTGGACAAAAAATTTGAATTTTACCAGTTTGCATTTTGGTATAATGTTCATTATACCGGATTTCTTTATACAAAAATTAAACTATAATTAACATCATACTAATTCGCAAACTTATATAATACGCATTATAACACCTAGAAAAAATTAGGTATAAAGAAATCTAGTATATTGAAAATTATGCCAAAATGCAAACTCGAATAATATAAATTGTACCAATTTGAACTTTCAATTTTTTTTGTTGAAAATATATCGAGTTGGATCTTGTTTTAAAGATAAAAATGAAATAAACAAAATATTCTAAAGAATCATTTCGAAAAAATTAATGGTTTGTGAAATATGATTTTTTTTAAGTTAAGAAATTCAAATTAATTAAGAGAGAAAACATTGTTATTAACAAGGTTAGATAAAATTACAATTTAATCTAATTAATTAGACATTTTTACAATTAGTGATAAATTTGCTTAAATTATTTATTCATATTACTGCATTTTTGAAAAAAGCCTAATTGTTTTCCTAAGGGGTTTTTATATAAATACTCTATATACGATATGAGTTTCATTCTTGCACTCATGCAATTAATAAAATACTCCAATTGAATAAATTAATTAAAAAAATAGCCAATTTTTAAATTTATATCTCTCTAATTAACTACCAGTCCACATTTATCTCCATTAATCAATCAAAACCACGATTTGCAGAAGCTTTCCATATAGGATTCAAATAGCAACAAAATAGGAAAACTACTAATCGGCTCCATCCTTCTTCAACCTCACATCTCCATTGAAATATCATTTAACTAACAAAATCGCAATAGTAATATGCATCAACGGCTAGACGACGATGACCGCAGCATAGAAAATGATCAGATTTTTCTTCTCGAAGGTAAGTATTCTTTTTTTTATATTATTTTGAAATTGTATAGTGCATATGGGTTTGAAACTCCTTTTAGAGATTTGCTTTATCAGATTATAATTTTTAGGGTTTCATATGTACTAAATCTCTTCAAGTGGCTTTGATTCTAATAAAAATTGGTATTCGCTGCATGATTTTGTTTCTATATATGGTTTATTTTGAAATTGTATGGTTTATATGGTTGGGGTTTCCTTAAGGGGTTTAATAAGAATTTGAATCTAGGGTTTTCATGTGTTTAAGTTATATGGTTGTGAATATCAATATTTCTATTCGTATGGTTTTAGTATAAATGCGTAGCTTCATCTAAGTAATGTATGGGTGTATATACTTTGTATGGGTTTCGACATTGATTTTGAACAGTGCAAAAATTGAGATTTGTTAAAATCGATTGAGGGTTGCATGATTTTTATTCTGTATAAATGTTATTTTAAAATTTGATGGTGTATATGGTTGTGGTTTATGTAAATAATTTAATTGGAATTTGAATCCAGGGTTTAGGTAAACAGTTTATTGTGACTATACATATTTTATATGGTTGTGAATTTACTATATGTGTCTCCGTATAGATTTATGAATGATGTGTAAAGTTGTATAGTTTCTTATATATGGAAGCATTTACTTTGAATGGGTATAGTTTGTATAGTTTCCTATTAAAATTTGTATGGTTGTATATACTATATGGTTTAACATTATTAAAATAACAATCCTTATTTGTTTTTGGATTTCGGATGATACATTGATAATAATATGTAGTTTGTATAGTTTTATAGTTATTAATTGTATGGATTTATCTTCAATTTGTATAGATTGTATTGCATGCATTTGAAGCTTACATTTTTTATCATTTATAACAGTTTTGAACAAGAAGATGATGAGGACCAGAATTTCTGCAAGAAAGACCACCTGGACATAGCATTCAAATGTAAATTGTGTATGGCTTTACATTTCATTATTTTGTGTATGGCTGTATAGGTTTGGCTACTGTTGTATGGTTATACATGTATAATGCGTGTAGTTCATTTTAATGTGTATGGGGTTGACTACTGTTGTATGGTTGTAATTGCATAATGAGTATAGTTCATTTGGATGTCTTGGCTACTATTGTATGGTTGTAATTGTCTAATGTGTATGAGTTTGACTACTGTTGTGTGGTTATGATTGTATAATGTGTATAGTTCATTTAGAAACAATGTAACGTCAAAAAAAGAAGAATCAGAGAACCATGATTAACGAGAAAGAAAGTAATGATTAATGTGAATTCAATTGAGGAAGAACAATCTTTATTGATAAAGGAGAATCTTACAAAATAAAAAACTACTATAATAAACGTTAATTAAAAAGGAAGAAATGGTTATAATTAAAAAACTGCCATAATAAATGTTAATTAAAAAACTGCCATAATAATCGTTAATTAAAAATTTTACAATCTTTGCGGTAAGGGAGAATATTGCAAAATAAAAAACTGTCATAATAAACGTTAATTAAAAAGGAAGCAATTGTTGTAACTAAAACACTTTAAAAGAGTATTAACTATTTAATAATAAAGGGGTATTTTATTAAAAGAAATATTAGAAAGAGGTAATTAAATAAATTTGTTTCAAAATGGATATTTCATTAAAGTGAAACTTCATATGGGGTAAAAACCACAATTTCCCTTTTCTAAACTATTTAGGCCCAATTTTGTTCACGCCTTATCCAACTAAAAAGACAAGAAATAAATTGACTAGAGATAGCCATAAAATCCTCAATAACAAACACAACATAAGAGAAGCCTGTATCGGAGTTGACTAGCAACTCAAACAAAGTCTTATTGTCAATAATAATAAGGTTATGTTTTTATTTGTCATATTTTCTTATAAAATTTGGCTCTACAAATCTTTAAGTTTGAACTATAAAAGAAGAATTTTTTTTCTTTTACATGAGAAGGAGAAACATTTTTTCCTTTTACCCTTTTTTATGTTGACTTTGCCAACAGTTGTAACTGCTTTCTTGTTCTTATTTAATTCAAATTTTACAACTTCAAATGTCCATATCTCACAAAACATTGATTTTTTCGAATCAACGGTTTGAAATATTTTGTTCGTCTTGTATTTATCTTTAAAATGACATATACATTGATTTTTTCGAAAATATTTTTTGCAATCTTACACAGTGTATATTTGTGGTATAATGCAATTTTTTACTTCCTTTTCATAAAGGCTTTATACATGTCTAAAGTTATATAATATATTTATAGTCTTTTTTCTCCTTTATGTTCATAATAGTACTGATTTTCCTATAAAAGTCATGACATGAAGATCTTAAACATGGTATGAAAACTCTTATACATGGTATAATAGTGGTTATGTTTACAATAAAACATACTTTCTAATAAAAAAAATAATTCATCATAGTCTTATACATAGAATAATAGTTGTATGATACCTGTTTTACTACTTTTCGTGAAGGGCTTATACATGATATACGTGTTGTATAATGTATTTTAGTTTTTTTTATAATACACTATACCATTCTTATACACTGTATAATGCCTTCATGAAAAATTAGTTTTTTAATATACAACTATTATACTATGTATAAGATTGTGATAAAATTTTTATTGTTTAAAAAATTCAAAGTGTATGTAATTTTAAAGATAAAATTAAGATGAATAAAATATTTCAAAGCGTCGATTAAAGCAAGGATTTGTGAAATATAGAGGTTTGAAGTTACGAAACTAAAATTAACTAGGAATGAGAAGGTAGTTACAAGAGAAGACAAAGTCAACATAAAAAAGGATAAAGCAAAAACAAAATGTAATAAAATGACAAAGTGGATATTAATTCCTTATTGATATGGGTGTATCCCATGTTCTTTAGCCAAGACAATGCCTCCTTCACCCATGAAGCATCTGCCTCCAAAATAGAGATATGTGAAGCAAGATAACCTGACTTAGCACAAATAAAAAAAGCCACCCCAATTTTGAGCAATTGCTCCATATGTGACAGAATCACCATTATATAATGTCGCATCACAATTACATTTTAGAAATGGCTCATGGGGGCTTCGCAGAATGTCAATTGGAAAAGGGTCGGGAGGAACTTTTTGTTGGTGTCCCCTCAGTAGGACAATGGCTTCCCCAGCTGGTGCTCCTTGTAACCCACCACAGGTATGTTGAGGCCCACTCAAAATGCTAGTACCTACTATAATAGCTAAAGGTGCGGCCAGCCGAGTAGTTTCCTTCTGATGGGTATAGATATGACTCCATAGTTGATTGTTTCCTGCACCCTAAATGGACCTCAATAAACAGCACACCTATTGGATAAAAATCATTAATTTATATCTAAACCAACCGGTATTTGCCTTGCGGGGTCCACGGCCTTCAGCATCCTGGTTTCTTGCAAAACAAGTCTCCGATCAGAAGTTTTTTTTTGTGAAGACCCTCCAATGCTAAAGTCAGTAATGAGAGCAAGGTGGCATGATTGTGGTTTCAAGAATATATATTACCTCAAAAGTGGGAGATGACCTTTCTATTTATAGTAACCTGCGTAATCATGACGGGTGGGACCCGCCTATGAGCTGTGTGCAAGTGGCAAGCTGTTTAGGGGTATTTTCCACCGTTGGAGCATTAAATGTTTCCCCTCTACATGTCAATCTTTCATTTAATGCATCAGTGGAGAGGGAAGGAGTGGGCTGGCTTGATAAGGGTCGCGCTGAAGGTAGTTTAACGTAGATGCGGAGGGTATTACTAAGGAGGTACTTCGGCCTGAGTTGATCCATACAGCACTGGGAGATATTCAGCACAAATGTGTTTCAGCGTAGTCCACGTGCTTTGGTTAAGGGCGCGTGTTTATGTTGAAGAGTCATTTGTTAAAGAGGCCTTTTTAATGGGTCAAGGTGTGGTATTTGGGCCTTGGTATCAGGTGTCCCCCCTAACGAGACCACTAAAGGCTCTTTAGGGCCACAAAAGTGATCTGCATGCTTGCCCTACTACACGTGGCACCTCTTCAATGTGCTACCTCTATTGGATAGAACGCGACCTTTCGGATCCGCCATTTTTTTGACATTCATTATGACCACGCTTCGTGTAATGAGCTAATCGCTTTGTGGTTCATGCTATTTACTATATAAATAGGCTCATTTGATCATAAGTGAATTTTTCCAACTCCTTTACTTTCTAAACTTTTTTTCTACCTTCTATGCTTCCATTCTTCTCGACGATTTTGTACGACTTCCTCATCTTCTGTTCTCTGGTGAGTTTGCTTATTTTCTTTCTTTCTTTCTTACTTGTGGAATCTCGCTTTGTTACCTTTGTATTTTCCCTTCTTCCCCCCAAAAAAAGTCCACCAGATTCGTCTGATTCCTACGCTTGGTCTAACGTTCTGACCATCGTTAAGAGGTTAGAGAACGTAGCGAACCCTTTCCTCCTAAATCTCCCAAGCCCTTCTCCCCAGCCATTACTCCAATCCTTCCTTCCCTTATTGGGTGAGATGCCCCCCTTGTAGCATTTGAGATGGTGGAAGGCAGTTCTGGGTCAATCCTGTGCCAGTATCTGGCGGGGGAATCTTCATTGTCATTTCCCACCAATGGAACTGATTGCCAGACCCCCTCAACTATTAGGAAGAAGGAGGCCAATGAGATCTATGACCTATTGCTAGGGGATGCATGCAGTGTGAATTGGTAAGCTCCAAAAAAGGGGGAGTTTATGTGAAATCCCTCGGCAAAGGACTTTGTCCCAATGCTGTCCCAGCAAGTATGCTAGGGTTCTGTTTTACTATGGATACTGATGTTGTAGATGTTCTTTGCGAGTTCACCCTATATCCCATCCAATTGCATCCCAATGCCTAGATAGTTCTTGCAACTCTTGCGTGAATGTGCTGTGATTTGGGCTTCATCCTCTCCGGCCCTGTATTCTGATTGTTCTTCAGGTCGTGAACCAAGGATCAGGTGGCCTTTGTGTTTTGGGGGAGCACTCACGAAATAACATCGAAGTTAGTGGGGAAGCAATCCAACGTGAGGGACTTTAAGGATAAATGGTTCTGGATATTCCCCTTCCTTGATGCGATGGAGGAGGGGGTGCCGAATCCCTTGAGGGATGAGAAGTTTACCTTCCACACCACCTAGAAACGCAACCTCGAGGACCCCATGCTTAGTGAAGGGTAGTGGACTTGAGTATGCAAGAGCGTAGGGAGGCGAACATCCTTTGCCGAATTCATTTCGACATTCATTGGTGTGTGGCGAAGTATTTGTTATGGTAGCTGAACGGGATCTTTTACTAGATGGACTAGGGGATCATTGTTCATACTAACTTAACTCCTAAGGATGGTGAGATTTCACGCAGTTGATAATCCTTTTTCTTTTTAATTATAGGCATGGCTCGTACTAACTAGAAGCTTAAAATTATCCCTACAGTGGCTGCGGTGTAGATCTAGGCGTCGGTGGAGGCAACCCCAGCAAGTGCAAGGAGTGGGGTGGAAGTAGCCCAAGCTGAAACGGCTACGCCGGTGGAGGTGGCTTCAGAAGTGCAGCCGGAGGAAGAGGGTGCCACTACTGGTGGGTGGGCCTAGCAACTATTGGATGAGCGGATCATAGATCCCTTCGCTGCTCAAGAGGTAATTCGCGGGGTTAAGGAGGATGTGGTTATCATTGAAACCACTCCTTAGAGGGCTTTGGTTCGAGTGGCCAACCCTAGGGGGTTATTCTCAAAGGCGAGGCCCCCTTCAACACCCACTAGGGGTGTTTAGATAAGGGAGAGGGGGAAAATGCACCCCCGAAGCGAGGCTGAGTCAGGAGGCAAGGGCCCCAAGAGTGGGACGGCTCCCATTTATGAGGAGGCGTAGCTATAGTGGGTTCACTTCAATACTCCACTAGTAAGTTTTGTGTTTTAAGTTTTACCATTCTGTTTGCCGATGGCATGATTTGCCATCTCTTCTTGCTTGTCTTTGGCTTATTTTTTGTTTTTATTATAGCTGTGGTGGAAAGTCCATGGGGAGGACATCCCTCTGGTTAAACTAGAGGTTGTTAGGGAATTGAGGCACTTTACGGAGCTCCCCCATGAGAATGCTCATTTCAGCGACATGGGCCCTGCTGAGATGGGGGCCTATGCTGAGAGCGGCGGAGCTCGCGCAAGCTCGTAAGGACCTCGAGTTCTCGGAGGCCAAGTGAAAGGGGTTGTTAGCAACTATGCATGGGTTGGAGGAGAAGCATAACATGGCATTAGCCAAGATCAAGTCTGCTGCCAAGGTGGAGGAGAAGAGGCTGAAAGTGTTGGTTGTTGAGGCCAAGGTTGACGTTGCGAGGGTGGGGGAGGTAAAGGCCGAAACTGAGGTGGCACTAGAGAGGGCGGAGAAAGGGCTGAATTATTGGAAGATGGATAGTGAGGGGAAGGGCACCGCGTTGCGTAACCTTCAGCAAAAATTTGAGCGCCATAGAGCCAAGTATAAGTTAAAGGTTAAGCAAACCCACGAGGACTGGCGGGAGGACCACCTCAGCTATAGCACCGCCTTCCTCCACCTGATGCGCGCGAAATTCCCTAGAGCTGATATAGATGACCTGGCCCAGCTCACTCCACCCAATGAAGCCCTCGGCCATTGGAAGGATGATGAGTACATATTTGGGCCTCCAGCACTAGAACCCTCCTATTCCAACATTTCCTCTGTGGCTACCGAAGAGGAAGAGGTCCCATCCTCAGGTGCTGTTGCCCACTACTTCCAAAGATAATTTATAGCTATCAGGCCTGGCTTGTGGGCCTATAATTTTATTTAATCAATTGAATCTTTCTTCACTTGTTTTATCTTCATTTGATACTAAGCTGATGTTTTTTGTGCTTGCCGAATTACTTTAAGACTTGTATCTTGTTTTTTCTTTGGTTGTGTGTTTGCTGAATGTATGAGGTATGCTAAATGAATGTAATTATGTGATATCCTAGCAATAATGTGTGCTAGGGGCGTTCATATGCTGAACTAGGAAGTCAGCCATTGTGAGCCTATGTCCCTTGTGTTTATTTTAGTAATTTGAGTGTGACAAATTGGAAGGCTTGTGGTGTCATTAAGCAAAATGCGCAAAGTTGTAGTGTCAGAGTGAGGTCACTGAAGGGGTATTTCCCTAGTGTAGTATGTTCACGTTCGAGCTTTTAGTTGCTTTAATTTCAAAGCATAAGAGCATCGAGGGGATTGCTAGGGATCGTAGCCTACGGGCTGTTCAGCGCCGAGGGCTAGGGATCGCAGCCAGTGGGCTTTTAGTTGCTTTAAATTCAAAGCATAAGAGCATCGAGGGGATCTCTAGGGATCATGGCCTGCGGGCTGTTCAGCGTCGAGGGGATCGCTAGGGAACGTAGCCTACGGGTATTTAGTTGCTTTAATTTCAAAGCACAAGAGCACCGAGGGGATCGTGGCCTGCGGGCTATTAAGCGCCGAGGGGATCTCTAGGGATGGTAGCCTACGAGCTTTTTAGTTGTTTTAATTTCAAAGCATAACATCACTGAGGGGATCGTTAGGGATCACGGTCTGCGGGCTATTCAGCGCCGAGGGGATCGTAGCCTGCTGGCTTTTAGTTGTAATTATGCACCAATTTTGTAAGAGAAGGTAGTTGAATAATTCACTTTCATCACCTGAACAAGTACTAATAACAAGGTTTTTATTATACTAATTTAGAGGGCTTATATTCGATGATGAATCCAAAAACCTTGTTCCCAACTTTTCTATCGATAAGATAAAAGTTCAAAATATGAACAAGTGTGTCAATACTAATTATCAAAATAGAAAAATGGTGATCACTGCAAGTATACAGTTTCGATGTAGTTTTAAAAGATATCGATCCCACGGAGAAGGGATTCGATTCTAAAGACCAACTAGAGTTACGGGGTAAACAAAATTAGGTAATTTTGATTGGAGGGATTTGATGATTGATAGATGAATAGATAGATGTGTGAATAGACTAGAGAAGATTTAAAAGATATAGATATTCCCTAAGAACAAGTTTAGTAGAGAAAAACATGCAAAATCTTCAATAATATTTCGTACACTAGATAACTTCAACAAATACGGTTCTAGATGCACTAATAGTCAATAATTCACTACGGAGCAGCACATGAGATGAATTTTCTAAGTCTAGGGTAAATGAATTATGACACTTATAAGAACTTGGATAACAATAATACTATGCTTAGTACGGGTCTCTCTCATATAGAAATATTTATAAAGTTACCATTCCAAAATGTTGGCTCACTAAACAGCTTTATAATCACAGATCTAGTGATTATACACAATCTTGTTAACCCTGAAATCACTCATAAAGTTAACTCGAAAGCATATAACTTGATTAAAATAAATGATGCAACATGAAATACTTGTTAAGACACATAGACATATCATAAACATTGAAATAGAAAGTATAAGCAGAAAACAAAGTAAAGTTGTAAGGTATGCAAGTGAAAGCTAAAATTGATCAAACCGTATCCACTCTTTAAAGGGAATCGTCAATTCCCGCAATTCCTGCGTCTACTTTGAATTTAGTTTCAACTCTTACAAAACCTCAACTAGGATGCTATTCTTTGTGAATTTCGAATAAAATAATGTTGATGAACGAAAACTTTTATTGATAAGTGCTTTGCAATTACACTCATACAACAAACGCTCAAATTTGTGTAGAAATATATTGATCAAAATAGGAATTGAATCACTTATACATTTTTCTCATTAAGATTTTGAAATAGCAAAAGCTATATAATTTTTCTATTTTCTATCTATACATACACATCTAACATGTATCACACTATCAATCCAAATTCTCTACCAGCGAAAATGGTTGAGGTGGAACCCTATTTATAGAGTACGAAGGGTTGTGTTTATCCAAACGAAGAGTCGTGTCCATTGGCGAAGAGTTGCATTACTTCATTTTGATTAGATGCAAAGATTCATCCTCATCCACAATGGAAATGCACCTTTTCATGATTGGTTAGCTTCCAAAGGGTGTCTTTTCGGTTGGTAGTTGATGGCAGTTGATGGCCGTTGATAGTTGTTATCTAGCAGTTGGCAGTCGAAAAAGAGATAACCTATATCCATCACAAGTCGCAATAGCGAATCACTTGTCACGATCGTGAACATTGGTTGGCAGTTTTCTATTTATGAAGAGTGACAAGTCGATCGAGAATAAGTGTCATGATCGTGAAATGCTATTTCTTCATGATTCTTCTTTGCAACTTTGCCGAACTTTGACAACTTTGTTCCTAAGCCAAATCATTGTGTTCCACGCATTGTTTTGCACCTCTTTCACTCTTTTTCCATAGAATTCCAGTTTTATGCATTTTACTTCCAAGATTTACCTAGTTTTTGCATTTGCATAGAAAACAACTACATACCACGTGAAATCTTTTATACGAAGTATAACATTAAACAGAACCATATTGTTTTATGTTTTAAAATTTCATGATAATAAGTGTAATTATACACTTATCACACCCCCACACTTACCTTTTACCTTGTCCTCAAGGTAAAAACAACAGAAGTATATAAATTAGTATTCAAGTTCGTACCTCATATGGCGAAAGACTATTGTAGTGAGTATCACATTCCCATGTTGCATAAGATTCAAGAAAAAGTTCAAAATTTCCCACAAATTAGTAATGTGCAATTTATATAGTCCAGTTGCATACCTTTGCTCTTAATGGAGGGTCAACCGAATTTTGTCTTCATATAAGTGTTTTATGCTTACTCGAATATTACATTCTCTCAAGTATAGTATAAAGTATTAAAACTTTGGAAATTTTGATCTCAAGGCATTTTTAGGTAACCTAGGATGATAAAAACACTCTTAGTTGATGCATTTTATGCTCCATACCACTCTCCCCTTTTTTTAGTGGTTGCATTTTATGCTCCATATCACTTTCTCTCTTTTTTTTCTTTTAAACATATGTTTTTGAAGTACAGATTTATACTTTGCACCTATTTTTCATGCTATGCTACTTTTTCTTTTTATCACTCATTGAATGGTTACAGTTTCTACTCCGTACCATTCCTCACCTTTTGCATAATTCATTGGTTATCCTCTCTTTCTTTTGATTTTTTCACTCTTAATACCCTCATCCTTTATTGATCACTTTCAAAGTATTATGGCTATAGTTTCCCAACACTTTATACACACTCAATACTTATAAGATGTATTCAAGAATAGCATATAAAACTCAAAGTAAGAACTCTACTAGATATTACTCCACATCTAACTTATTGGTAGCATTAAACTAAAACTATATAACTTATACTAATTCATGTTGCATTGAAATATATATCAAAACTTACTTGGAATGTTGCTTTTGAATGTTACACACAACTCATCCTTGCCAAATGCTAAATGTTGTGCTAAGATGCTCACACTCTCAACTTGTGGTCATACTTGATAAGTGTATAATTACACTCATTATCATTTTAATTTTACACAATTAAAACTATGAATTAAGTCATTTTTATACTTCATATAAAAGATTTCATATGGTATGTAGTTGTTTTTTATGAAATGTAGATACTTGGTAAATCTTGGGAGTAAAATGATATAAAGTGGAATTCTATGAAAAAAGAGCGAAAGAGGTGCAAAAAGATGCGTGGAACTTAAAGATTTGGCTTAGGATCGAAGCTGTTAAAGATCGATGAAGTTACAAGGAGAATTCTAAAGAAAAACTCAATTCACAATCGCAACAATCATTCATGGTCATGACTTGTATACTTCGGAAACAGAATTCTACCAATCAAAGATTCACGGTCGCAACTTATATATCACGGTCGTGACTTGGATGATTTTCTTGTTTTATCTTCTTAACTACCAACCACTAGATAAGCATGATCAACCGCCATCAACTGCCATAAACTACCAATGATAAGACACCTATCAGACGTTAACCAATCATGAAAATGTGCCTATCCATTATGGATTATACCAAAGCTTCTCAACCAATCACAATGAAGAGATGCAATCATTCACCAATGGACATGACTCTTCGTTCGGATAGACGCAACCCTTCGAACTCTATAAATAGTGCTCCAAACCTCACTAATTTCATGTGCATCACAGTGCAGAAGAAAGGGATGAAAGATAGTGTATAGTGTATAGATAGAGAATAAATATCTAGTTTCGCTA
>CATIWQ010172657.1:0-12495 GCA_949673415.1 Euphorbia schlechtendalii | reverse complement strand
ATTTATGATTTATTATCAACGGATACTCTAATATAAATATAGCACAATATATATAATAGAAAAGATTAATGCCTTTAAAATGTAACACAAAAAAAATGTAACTTGTTTATTACATATCAATAACACATGTCTAGAACTAGGACACGCCTAACATTCCTTTATGGGCTTGTAAGTTGTGAGATATACTAGGTGGGTTTTCGTGCACATGAGAGAAATGGCCCAAGGCCGTTTCTAGTGCAATTTGTCCGATTCCCCCTCCCCTGCTTCTAGTGCAAATCATCTAATTTGCTTTGTTATCAATCATGGTATCAATCATGGTTTATTATGGAGTTTTCTTGATGTATTATATGTTTCAGTCCCATTTGAACTGCATTACGAATTGTAGAAAACAATAGGACAAAAGAGTCTGAGTATGAGCCATTATTCGGAAAAGGAATAGAAGTCAGATATAAGCCTCTTCTTCCATTCATCAATACTTATAGAAGCATGGTTTACCTTCACTGCCTCTGAATATAACAAATTAAAAAAAATTAGAGACAAAATTTGTGGTTCTTTATTATATTGTACTACAAAATAATTGAAGAAAAACAAGTCATAATAATCCAAGAAATGTCTCCTTTCATAGTGGAAGGACATGAACAAAACATCCGCTGCATAAGAAAACCAAACTACCCATAGAACTTTACTCCTTCAAGTATATATTAAAAAACAAATCAATCCAAATAAGCTTACTAACAAGCTCTCTCTTTCGATTGAGCTTCGCAGGTGTATTACATATTTACTGTAGTTTGACAACTTAGTCTAAATGATGATGGTTTAAATATGAAGAAAAAATAATTTACCATTAAATGGTACATTTCACCAAAAAGAACAGCACGAATATCAATATTTGATATTAATAAACAATTTTACTTGACATATGAATGACAAAACTGATTGCGTGTCCACTATTTTCTGAGCCCTAACCCGAGGTGCATATTTTTTCACTTATGGGGCTATTATAATGTTGTATTCACATTCTTTATCACTTATCAAGTCCATCCTATATCAGGTTAGGGTCTGGTTTTTTCGCATTGGGTACCTTGCTTGACAATGGGTGTGATGAATGCAGCACATGGAGATGAATTCGGTGATGATGAAAAATGTAGAGCAGAAATAAGCCTATCAAGTAGATATGCAATCATAAAGGCTTTTCAAGTGGTTGAAGCAGAAAATGCAGTAGGTATGCAATCATAAATTCATAATACAAAAATTTCCTATGGTTGGATTGTCCCTCACTTTTTGTGTCTTGTATATAGTTGTTCTAATGATTTATGCACTTCAATTGGTAAGTTGTTACCTTACTGGTTAGCATCATTTGAACTGTTACTAAAATTCTAAATTGACTTGTAGAACTTGATTAGACAATAATTGAATGCGAATAGCAACTAGTTACTAAAAATAAAAAATGATATGTTGTATTAATATAAAACAATGTAGAAAAGATTATGAGTGGCTTATAACTTCAAAAGTTGTAATCCTGATTTTTATACAGTACGTATCAGTTATACATAATTGTTATGTCTGTTATATATATATGTTAAATGACTGTTATATGCATGTTATATATTTGTTAAATGTCTTTGTAGGTGTGAGAGAATGCATACAAAGAATAAGGATATGATCTCTATTGTCACCAAACTAATTTCTATAGCTTGATAACACATAGATTAAATGGAGCGACGTTCTACTAGATATGGTCAAGTTGCTACTGACACGAAAGAGTGAGTGAATTTTATTGGAAATAATACTTTAAAAAATTCTTTTCTTTTAATATACATTTGCTTCTTTAATAAATTTTTATCTACTTTTCGTGCCTACAAACCCCCTATCTATGATATAAATGCTCCAGATTTGTACATTCCCTTCATGGCATTTGACATATACGTTGTACTTCCTAGATTGACATTGGGAATTAATGGAAAGTACATATATTACCATTTTCAATTAATATGTGTATTTTACATGAAAACCGTATAGCTTGATTACTTTTCTAACTTCTTCAATAACCTTTTTCTTCTAGATAGTATAAGATTATTATTTTGCAATCTTTTTTTGTGAAAATCTCCAGAGAGACCGTGTCTCTCATTCGGAAAAAGGTTGGAATGGGTGAAAATTTCAGGGCGAACGTCCCAACTAGGTTGATGCTTCCGCTTGCCTACAAAACACTCATTCCTCTTTTTATTAAGAAGAATGAATCACGAAAAGTGAATCACCCATATAAATACAAAATTCAATAACAAAGCAAAGACGGATCAATAAGAAGATTTGAAATAGAAAAAGAAACTACTTTCTTTCTAATCTTAAAATAAAACCAACAACAGTGAATACTAGAAATAAATAAATCATCTCGAACAAGAATGCCTTGGAAAACGAATTTATTCCTCCTCTTCCAAATGCTCCAAGCAATTAAAAACCAAAGTGCCATAGCGAACTCTCTCTTCACTTTATTTGAAAAGAAGGATCTCCACGTCAAAAGGAAATCATATGCGTTGCCAGGAATAGGTGACACAACACCAATCCAACAAAGTGCACTACACCAAACTGTCCAACTACCATTGCAAAAAAATAGAGTGTTCAATTGACTCCGTGGCCGAACAAAGGGGACAAGCTGAATCCGAAATAATGCCACATCCACGAGACATAAGAAATTCTTTCGTCGGAACTCGTCTATGAAATAATAACCAACCAAAGAAACGGATCCGGGGGAGCATGCAAGTGTTCCAAACCAATACAAAATTGCTTGGATGAGGCTGCCACCTTTCCTCTGAGTAAAAACCAGTGAAAAAAAGTGTTAGTAGAGTAAACATTTGAGCTGCCAGCAGTCCACGAAAATTGGTCAGCAGAAATCAAGAAAGTCAGTGGTAAAACGTGATCATTGTGATGAGCCATATCCAACGCTACAAATAATTATGGGGCAGCAGCCATAATCAACGTTTTGAGGTCCTGTTGTTGGTTAACTTCCGAATGCCGAAGCCTCCGTTTCCACATCTGACGGGACTGCTATCCATGGCCAAACAGACCTGAACACCAAGCTTGAACCGAGCTGAGATTACAATTTCGCAATCCCCATAGATTTTGAAATAAATCTTTCAATGGTCCCCTCATTGTCCAATTATCTAACCAAAAGTCCGCCGTTAAACTGTTTCCAAGCCGCACCATAATGGATTTGTTGAAAAAATCCCAAAAAGACGAGTTTTGATGGCAACAAGAAATAATACCCCTCCAAATCAGAGAGAGTTTCGTTCTCTCCGTATCAAAAAGTTTCCACCGTGAATTGAAGCCATACCTCTTAGCACATAAAATTGCCCAATGCAAATTGTCATTCGCATTACCAAGACGCCAAATCCATTTGAATAGGAGACTATAGTTGGTGAGCTTAAAGTTTCGAATCGATAAACCACCTAGATGTTTGGGCAAATTAATGGTCTCCCAACTCACTTTGCAAATACCGTGATTAGTCGAATCCCCTCTCCATAAAAAATTCCTCATTAAAGATACCAATTTATTTTCCACCACGATCGGAAGTTTGAATAAAGAAATCATATAAATTGGAATTGAAGTAAGGACCGATTTGATTAATACCTCTCTACCCGCATAAGAAAGAAATTTCCCCTTCCAAGACGCCAAACGAATCTGAAATTTCTCTATCAATGAGTCTCAATTGCCACAATTCAATTACTTATAACTTAAAGGCAACCCGAGATAACGAACAGGAAAATTCTGAACTTTACAACCTAATTTGGAGGCACAAGACCGAGAGATGGAGCTGTCCACTTTAATTCCAATTAATGAACTTTTGTGAAAATTAATTCGTAATCTCGAAATTAACTCGAAGCACCGAAGGATACGAATAAAAGGTTCAATGTGGACTTCGTCACCCGGAAGAAAACAAATCGTGTCGTCCGCAAATTGAAGTAAAGAAACATCCGGCAAATTGTTATCAATTTTAAAACCCGGGAGTAAACCTTCTAGAATGTTAGTAGCAATGAGTTGTATCAAGCCTTCCACCACAAGAACAAAAATAAAGGGTGAGAGAGGGTCGCTTGTTTTACACCACGGTGAATTCGAATTGGCGCACTTGGGCTCCCATTGACAAGAATAGACATAGAAGAATTATACCGACAACCTTGCAACCATGAAATCCAACTATGTGAAAACCCCATTTTCCTCATAACAGCATCAATAAATGTCCATGAAATACAATCGAAAGCTTTATGAAAGTCCAACTTTAAGAACAAAACAGCCCCTTCAACTCAAATGGATGGAATTCACAATTTCGGATGTGACAAAAGAGCATTCGTGAATATTTCGGTGTCTCACGAAGGCAAATTGGTTACCGGAGATCAATGATGGTAACACCAACTTCAAATGGCTTGCCAAAAGCTTTTTAACCACCTTATAAACACCATGAATTAATGCAATAGGTCTGAAATTTTCCACTTTACTACTTCCGGGATCTTAGGGATAAGCACCGTAAAAGAAGACTTAATAGCCGACGGAAGAAAACCAGAATCGTGAAAGGAGTTCAGTAAATCTAAGAAGCCTTGTTTCAAAAAGCTCCAAGCCCTCTTGTAAAAGAAGTGATTGAACCCATCCGGACCCGGAGATTTATTCACATGGCAAGAGCAAATTGCTTCAAAAATTTCCTTTTCCGAAAAGGGGCATATCAACATGCGATTATCTGAATCTGAAATTCTTGCAAATTCAAGTTTCCGAAGTGAGAAGGGAATAGGCCTCGGGGCAATAAAAAGCTTTGAATCAAATTCATTTAGAGCTGAAATAATCTCGCCCATATCATATGATAACGATCCATGGAGTTCAAGACAAGAAATTCGATTGTTCCTAAACTGAGCGGAGGCTAATCTCTGAAAAATGCTCGTGTTGTTATCTCCAAGAAGCGACCTATTTACTCTAGATTGTTGATGCCAAATACTTTCTAGATCTGTCCTTCTCCGATTTAAATTTGATTTCGCCGAAACTAAAGCCGCTGAAGCCACGTTATCAAGAGGCCTGCATCAAGAGGCCTGCCAACTGAGCTGTCAGTAAGGGATAAAATCTATTGTTCCAACTCTGAAATTTCAGATTGAACGTTCCCGAAAGTATCTCTATGCCAATGACCAATAGCTTTACCCAGAAGTTTCATCTTAGCGGAGAAGTCGCTGCTCGAATGTCTACGATTTATGAATTCCCATTTGCTTTGGATAAACGGCAAAAACTCAGAGTGTTATTTTGCAATCTTAAATTGTTTATAGGACAATTTAGCTTTTGTTACCTATTAATTGTTGTTATTCTTGTTTTGGTAAATATTTCTGTTTTAATCTCAAATAGCTCACCAAGGCATTAAGTTTTCAAATATAGTTGCTTATGTATGTCATATAATTATTATATGTATGTTGTATGTTTGTTAAGTCTCTTTATAAGTGTGAGAGAATACATACACAGACGGATAAGGATATGATACATATTTGTTATATGTTTGTTCCATACTTGTTAAAATATCTTTTACATGTCTACTATATTTTTGCTGTATGCCTGATATATGTATGCTAGAAAGCTTGAAGTTGTGATAGAGTGCATATAAGAAAAAACATGCATGGTTCATGTCTATTAGAAATGATTAAAGTATACAATTATACATGTAATATATATAAATGTTAAAATATGTTTATAGAATAAATATCTGTTAAATGTAAGTTATATACAAAATTAGTGTGTGTGTATAATAAATGTTTGTTATATGTCGATTAAACTGATTTATGCTCTTGAAAATTTCCAGTTGTTCAATTAACTCTCGATTTGTACAAATACGACGAGAAGAAGGAAAATGAAATCTTAGAGAGCGATGAAGATATGATAGACGATTGGGATGATTGGAGATTTAAAGAACTTTATTTCCTTGTTAGTATTTTATTCCAATGGTTTATTCGAACAAGAACTCTATTGTGTTTCATATTACTGTTTGAATTTGTTTCAATTATGTTAGTGATTAATTTAATACTTTGCTTATTATGTCAAAAACCTTCCTTGTCTATTCTATGCATTTCAAACTTATGTTATATGTATATTACATTTATAGTTGGTACATAGGTTATAAAAGATTTGTATTAGATATATAATAAATATAACGTAAAATAAAAGATTTGTATTAGATATATAATAAATATAACTTAAAATATAACAAAAATGTAATCAATATTTATGACATAAAAATCTACTTTTCTATTTCAAAAACTTTACTTCATGTATTTCAAACATATAATACATGTATTTCATTGCATTTATGCTTGTGCCAATGAAGCTTTTGAGAGGCTTCATTAACTTCTACAATGTCTGCCATAAACATAATTAAACAAATCAATGACAATAGCAGTATACCTAACAATGATCAGAGATTTTGTAGGTAAATTCTTATGTTGAAATTGTTGCGGTAATTTAGGCTGTTGAGGTGGAATTGATTTCATCAGTTGTTGTTATTGCATCTGCATCAATCTTTGTTGTTGTAAAATTATCATTTGCTAGCAGCAACCTGAGAAGACTGCCGTGACAGGTGTAGAAATTGTTGTTGGTGTTGTTGATGATGATTCTGCTGATGTAGAAGCAAATGATGGATCTGAATGTTGAGGTTCCAACTTTACTGGTCCTAAATTTCTCATTAATGGCATCTGTTGTGGTTCCATACTAGTCCAAGATTCTCAATGATCGTTGTTGTTGTGTTCCATGTTGGTCATTTGTCACCCGAGGCTCCAATTTTACAGGACCAACTCCAGCTAATCCTCCCCAAATTTAATGAAATTGATCTTCTTGTTGTTGTACCTGCTGAGTATTATAAAAAGTAGAAAATTGTGTTCCATCTATTGTTGATCATGTTGGAAATTGTGAGCTTCAAGTTGTTGGGATTATTGTTCATCTGACAACAACGCATTGGCAGAGGGATTCGAAAACTGTTGTCACTGGACTTTACCAGACAAACAAGGACTCACAATATTAGATTGAACATAAGGTGATGAAGGAGCACCAAAATTCATTCCACTATTTTTAGCACCAATGTCAACATTTCCTCGCTGACCACTCTCAAGACTCGAAAGCCGTTTAGGGTTAACAATAGAAGACATTTGTAGCATTTATATCATCATTTCGTGTGTATAACTAAGACTGAGAAGTGGAACAATACATAAGTGCCTTTATGTAACAAGGATCATAGTCATATGTTATAACTACAAGAATACGTGTTAAGTAAGGTAATCGAGCTCGGAAATCCGTAAATGAATAAATGACGAGGTAAATGAATAAATTGAATATGTCTTCCCGATATGATGTGGCACCTATATGTCATCATTAATTGTAGACAATGTCTATTTGATAGTGTAGATGTGGACAATCAAATAAACATTGTCACAATAAATACATTTTAAAATGGAATAGACAATCTACTATTCTTAACTTATGAATAAACATTGTCTATTTATAAGACTATTGCCACATCATCAAAAGTAACTTCTATTCCACATGACACCTAGATTTGAAATCCACAAGCTACTAGAAGATGCTCTTAGTCCTTGGAATAGAAGTTAACACTTTCTATTAAAATGATTAAAAGTTAACATTAACCGATGCCTATTTTCCGTTAACCGGTTTGTGACCCGCCATGGGGCGTCTGCCTCGTTAAAAAGCTTGCCTAGAAGAACCCTAAGGGAGAAACTCCATACTAAGGAAAAGAGTGCATTCGCTTGATCCCCTACGATTTGTTCACTACAAAGTACTACCTGAGGGAAGCAATATTCCATGTTTTAGGCAATTTTTTCCATCCATCTCCTTCAAATTGTATGTCGCAGGTCTAATGATTTTGTCAATTTCATATGGGCCTTCCCAATTGACTCCTAATTCACCCTTTCCTTCCGGCTTTTATGAGGTGGCCGAATCTCTTAAGACCAAGTCTCCTACATTTAGTCATACTTCTCTAAAATTCTTATCATTATATCTTGCAATATTTGCTTTGTAAGCCACCATATGGATGTAGGCTCACTCACGTCTTTCTTCTAGGATGTCTAGGTGGTGTAGTAAGTTGATGTTTTGTTCTTCAGCATAAAATTCTATCTAGTTTGATGGGGCTCCGATCTTGTTCGCCACATTTCTACTGATAAGTTTAATAAGATTTTTGCTTTAAAGTACAGGTGTTGTCAATACCACTTATCAAAATAGAAAAATCATGATAACTGCAAGTATACAGTTGTGATGTAGTTTTAAAAGATATCGAACCCACAGGGAAGGAACTAGCTCTAAAGATCAACAAGAGAAACAGAACAAAAGAAAATAAATTAATAAATGATTTTATTTTTGTTGGGTAGGATGGGATATGACGGTGGCTAAATGTATATAGATCAGAGTAGAAGAAATCTGTATAGATTATCCCTGCGAACAAATATAGCAAAGAAAACATGCAAAATCAACAGAGTTATTACGTACATTAGACTAATTTAACAAATTCGGTTCTAGATATTCAATTATTCATCGTAGAGCAACACATGACAAGACTTTTCTAAATCTAGTGCAAACGAATTACGAAGATCATATAAACCTGGATAACAATATTACTATGCTTAGTACAGGTTGCTCTCACATAGCCATATTTAACCAGTTACCGTTCCAAAAATGTTGGCTCACTAAACAGCGTTATAATCACAGATCCAATTATTATACACAATTTTGTTAACCCCGAAACTACTGTTAAAGTTAACTCAAAAGCATATAACTTAATTAATATAAAAGACTCAACACGGGATACACATTATGACACGAAGACATATCATAAAATTTGAAATAGAAAATATAAATAGAAAGTAAAGCAAAGTTGTAAGGTATGCAAGTGAAAGCTAAAGTTGAACAAACCATATCCACTCTTTAATGGGAGTCATCAATTCCCGCAATTCCTGTGTCTGCTTTGAATTCAGTCTCGACTCGTACAGAACCTCCGCAAGGATGCTATTCTTTGTGAATATCGAACAAATGAATATTGAAGAACGAAAACTTTTATTGATAAGTGATTTGCAATTACACTTATACAAAAAATCGATCGAATATGTAGAGAAATCTAGTGATCGAAATAAGGTTCGAATCACTTATACATTTTCTCGCTAACTTAGAACGAAATGAACTCTACATAATTTTTCTCTCTATCTATGCATACACGTAAACACCATATATGCCACTTTTACACTCTCTACCACTTGTCACGAAAATGGTGAAGTTTGGAGCCCTATTTATAGAGTACGAAGGGTTGCATCCATCCAAATGAAGAGTCATGTCCATTGGCGAAAGATTGCATCTCTTCTTTGTGATTGGATGAAAGGCTTTGACCTTATCCACAATAGATAGGCACCTATTCATGATTGGTTACCTTCCAATAGGTGTCTATTCATTTGACAGTTGATGGCGGTTGATGGCGGTGAAAGAAGATAAGAGTTGACCAAAAACCTTCAAGGTCGCGATCGCGAAGTACATGTCGCGAACGTGAATACTTGGTTGGCAATTTTTTGTTCTGAAGAATACTAAGTCATGACCGTGAACGGTTATCGGGACCGTGAATTGTGTTTTTCTTTAAAATCCTTCTTGTAACTTAACCAATCTACGACAGCTTCGATCTTAAGCCAAATCCTTAAGTTCTACGCATCTTTTTGCACCTTTTTCACTCTTCTTTTCATAGATTTCCAACTTTAATCATTTTACTTCCAAGATTTACCTAGTATCTGCATTTGCATAAAAAACAACTACATACCACGAGAAATCTTTTGTATGAAGTATAAAAATGACTTAAACTATAATGTTCAATGTGTAAAATTATTATAATATTAAGTGTAATTATACACTTATCACACCCCACACTTAACTTTTACCTTGTCCTCAAGGTAAATTCAGCAGAAATGTATAAAATAGTATTCAAGTTCGAACCTCATTTGGTGAAAGACTATTACAGCGAGTACCACATTCCCATGGGTCATAAGATTCAAGTAAAAGTCCGAAATTCCCCACAAATTAGTAATGTAAAATTTATATAGTTTAGTTGTACACCTTTGCTCTTAATGGAGGTTCAACCGAATCGCATCTTCATATAAGCGTTATATGCATACTCGAATGTTTCCTTCTCTTAAGCATAGTATAAAGTATAAAGGACATAAAAAGCACACTTTGAATAATTTTCTCTAGGGGCATTTTTAGGTAACCTAGGATGCTAAAACACACTTAGTGGTTGCATTTTATGCTCCATACCACTCTCCCCTTTTTTCAGTGGTTGCATTTTATGCTCCATACCACTCTCTCATTTTTTCTTTTAAGCATATGTTTTTTAAGTACTTTGTACTTTTCACCCATTTTTCGTGCTATGCTTTTTTTCTTTTTTTTCACTCAATGAATGGTTGCAGTTTCTACTCCTAC
The DNA here is from genome assembly GCA_949673415.1 of Euphorbia schlechtendalii. Lineage (NCBI taxonomy): Eukaryota > Viridiplantae > Streptophyta > Magnoliopsida > Malpighiales > Euphorbiaceae > Euphorbia > Euphorbia schlechtendalii. The sequence goes on along the minus strand of CATIWQ010172657.1, from coordinate 2,025 downwards.
CATTCCTCACCTTTTGCATAACTCATTGTTATCCTCTTTTTTTTTATTTTTCACTCTTAATACCCGCATCCTTTATTCATCAATTTCAAAGTATTATGGCTATAGTTTACCAACACTTTAAACACACTCAATACTTATAGGACTTATTCAAGATTTGCATATAAAACTCATAGTAAGAATACTACTAGATATTACTCACTTAAACTTATCGGTAGCATTAAATTGAAATTATATAACTTATACTAATTCATGTTGCATTGAAATATATATAGAAACTTACTTGGAATCTTGCTTTCAAATGTTACTCACCACTCATCCTTGCCAAATTGATTAATGTTGTGCTGCGCTCAAATTTTGCACTAACATCAACCTTGTAATACCTAACACCCACAATAACCTTGTACAAATGTTAGTAAAGTATAAGAATGGATAATTTATAAATAACAAAAATTTTCAAATTCTTCAATTCTTTTAATTTTATTCAATTTTTTTGGATTTTTAGGGATTTTTACAAATGCCCCCCCACACTAAAGAACACAATGTCCTCATTGTGAGACATCTAATAAAAATCATAACTAAAAACTAGTCTAAAAATATGAAAAACAAAGGTAAAGAAAAGAGTAAACATGTTTTATTATGAAGGAGAATCTGGGGGACTAGGAGTGAATTGACAATTTTGTTTTCGAAAGAAGGATAGTAATTTTTGAAGCATCGATTTATTACTCTTCTTAAGAATCTTCATGTCTCTTTTCTAAACTCCAAGTTCCGCTTGGCAATTGTCTAATTTTTGTTGCATGCTCGCCTTCCAATCTTCTAGAGCTTCGTCTTCTTCTTCTTCGTCTTCTTCTACTTCAAGCATCGGAGCTTTTCCATGTGGACGGCTAACAGTTGGATTAGATGGTCTGACAGAAAGAATCTTCATGAGCCAAGTTTAGCTTCTTTTTGCGGTTGGAGTAGGAGTAGAAAGAATATACACCATTGGTCTCTTGAAGAAGTCCGACATTCTTTAAATAAGTCCCATCCATATAGCTAAAATACTCACCCGGTTGTTGGACATAGGGGAATTCACCTCTTGCACCCAAGATAATAGAGGTGATAATTTCAGCCACTCCAATCTTATTCCTCATGCTTGTAGAATTTTTCTTCATCATATCCCATATGATATCCACAAATTCGGTTTTTTTTCATCAAAGCGCAAGAAAGAACAAACAAATCTTTCTTTTGGACTTTGAATTCTCTACTCAACAAAATACAGAAGTGGAAAGGTATTTGTGGAGAAGAAGAATGCACTCATCCTTAATAAGTTTCTTAGGAGAATTTTTGGGATCGAAAATTCTCTTACCCAATAATTTAGCCCAAACTCGATTTGGTTGAAAAGAATCCGTCATGCTCGATGAATTAACTATCTCGAATCCGAACCATTCACCCATCATCTCTTTTGTGATGGTGTAATGTCATCCTTGATTATGAAATTGAATTACCCTCTTCCTTGAATCTTCATAGTCGAATATTACTAGACATTAGAGAATCAAATCTCAATTTTGTGGAAAACGCAAATCCACAAACTTTGTGAGCCCAAGAGTCAAAAGATAAACCTCCATCTCTCTACTGAGATTCAATGTTTCCAAGAAGTCCAAATCTAGGAATATCATCTAGGTGATATCCAATTTGTTAATCTTTTGAAAACATTTGCCTTCTTCTCTTGTCCTTAAAGGGAAAGGACAATCATACTCCTATGTTTGGCTTTCTCTTCTATTTGCTGATTTCTTCAAAAGCATCTTGATTGTTTGAAGTGTAAAGATTAAGAAGAAAAGGTTGATTGTTGAAGATTGAAGATGAAGAAATACTACGCCATAGATGGCCTGTTGCAATGAAAACTGACCGGTGTTGCCTCAAAGTGTTGCAATTTTCATGAAAAAATTGATCTGTTGCAACACAATTGAAAAAATGTTTGAAAAGTGATGCAATAGATATAAAAGTGTATAAAGTTTACTTTTTTCGTAACACTTTTTAGATACTGTTGCT
>CATIWQ010172653.1:0-20592 GCA_949673415.1 Euphorbia schlechtendalii | reverse complement strand
AGCATACCTGTACTTGTAATCCAATATTTAAGGATCCGTTAGTAATATACTACAGCATACTCAATTCCACATCCATAATAAGTTGAAATCAAGTCCGAGGATAACTGAGACCTACTCAGCAAATTGTCTATGACATACAACTATGTGATTTTGCTGTGTAGATCGGTCCAGCCCCATGTTTTCAACATGTGCCCATGTTCATGATCTACTTTACCAAGTGACATAGCAACACATTGCTATAGATCATCCAACATACAAGTCTTTCGTTTCATTTATTCCCATGATTAAAACAGACTTGGGACATTTATGATTATCAATCAATGGATACTCTACTCATATTATAGCACAAGGTATAAATGCAGTAGATTATTGCCTTTATAATGTGACACTGCATGAATAAATGTCTTTAGAATTAGGGTACATCAACAATTCCAACACATTCTTTGGCAGCAAAATGAGAGTTGAATTCTACATAATTATATGCGTGTTCTGAAATGACATGTTATAATGTTAAGTAAACGAATTGTTTTTAAAAATTGTAGCTTTATGTCAAATTTTGGTAACATGATAAGTTGATATTGACTGTAACCTAACTATATATCTTTCATATTTGACAAGAAAAAAGTTCAGAAATATTTGTAGTATTTCATAATGGAAGAAGAACTTGTCGTGGCATGTCATTGATTTTATTTTTTGGATAGGACTAAATCATTTCAAAGTTGACAATACATGTTTGCTATATGTTTGTTTTTGTTTTTCTTATTTCCTAAATCACCGAAGATATAGTTGTTTAAATAAATTGTAACATTAAAATATATTATAAATTAATAATAATACACATTTAAGATAAAAGAAAATTAAAAAATCATAACATTTTTTTGTTAATTGTAATACAATAAAAATTTCAATAAAAATATTTTTATAAAATTTTTTATATTGATTTAAAGTATCCTAAATCCCTTTTGTTTATGGTTTGAAGCATATTATTTTTCAACTGAGACTTGAATCAAAAACTTTTATTTTGAAACCTAGAATCATATAATAGTTTTGTAAGCTATTCAATTTCAAGTACTGCAATAAACTGGACTATTAAGGGTTGATAATTTTATATTTGATTCGCAAAATATGTTCATACTTCACATCACAATATTGATATGCTATGTTTTTGTAATGTAAAAAAAATTGACTATTAGTGCATGAAAATTGAATATATCATGTTCGAGTAGGAGGAAATGAGATAACATGGGATGGATCTCACATTATATAGAACAAAAAAAAAACATTTTCTAATTATAAAATAGAGACCACTCAATAATGAAAAATAAAATTTGGAAATAAATATTTATATAAGAGTACAAAAAACTCAATCAATCAGCAAAATCCTGTGAATGATATTGATGATGTGATATTGATTTTAAAAATAGATAATATGTATTTAGAAAATTGTCATAACATATAGTCTCTTTTATTCTTCGAATATTTTTATAAAATTAGATAATAATAAATAAGACTTAATAACGTAATTTATATGTTTGAAAACTCTCTATCATTAAAATCGCAACTTTTATTCAAGTTCGTATCAACTAGAACTTTATATTTTCAAACAAATTAAGAACGAACATCCAATTGTACCAAAAAAGAACATAAAAACAATAAAATATCTTTAAAAACCTGGAAATGTGAAAGATAAAAAGGGGAAAGCTTGAATTAAATGATTTCTGATAATCCTAACCTTAATTGAAATTGAAAAATTCCTATAAGCCACATAATGAGTGGTATCAAGCAGAGGTGCAAGAGTAGAAATTGAATGTTTGAGGGAAAAATTTTAAAAAAAATGTGTGGCAAAGATGAGAAGAGAAACTAGGGATCCTGCTTGAGCGTGGGAGAAAAAAAAAACAAGACCACAGAATAATAAATACAGAAGAAAAGCTTTGAACAAAAATGAAGCCACGAATTCAATAATTAATCATTAAATTATTGTCATTTTATTTGGTTTTGACATGTATTGATAAATCACTCAATAGAAAAATTGGAATACACTACTAAAAATGTTCTTAACTTGCCTTTCGAGTTGTGAACATCCCCTAACTAATCCACTTGAAATATTATGTTTATAAAAATGATCTCAAGTTGACCTTTTAGAGTCATGAACATCCTCTAACTTATTCACTCATCATTCTATTTAACTGTCTACATGTAAAATATTATATAGACAATTTTCAGTAGTATGACACATATTGACACGTCAGCTTAGTTATAATGGTTAAAAAATCTACTAAAAAGTTATAGTTCACTTCTTCGTCTATTTTCAATAGAAAAATTAGAATCACGATCTACTAAAAATACTCTCAACTTTAACCCTTAGAGTTGTCAACATCTCCTAACTTGTCCACTTGAAATAATATGTTCTGTAGAGAATAAATTATGGTAAATAAAGTCACTTCAAAAAATCATACATATACACGCTCGAATGAAATAACAACAAAATATATTTAAGGATAAAATAAATCTAACATGTATAGATATATCTTTTATTTTTATTTTTTTTAAATAAATTATGGTTCAAGGTATAGTTCCAATTATTATTAGAATTTATAATACTGAAACACCTCTAATTTCTTGATAACAATACCAATTCAGTGTACCAATTCGTTTAGCAAATTCAATCACATTACCCACATCGTCAACTCGACAGCACTAAATTGTCTTATTCAGGCTATGGGTCATGCATGAAGCACATTATCAACACTTTACATCAAAACGGTAGTGCCATCAATATCAAGTTGATAAATCAAATATATTAAAAAAATTTAAGCTTATAAACAGTAGAAAAGTCGTACAATTTGAACTTAAATTTCAGTTAAACAACGGCAATGAAAAAAAAAAAAATCAAAATCTTAAAAATCCAATAAGCAACATTTAAATCCCAGAACCAAATATCAGATTATCCTCAATAAGACAAAAAAAAAAAAGTAACAATTCACTCCCAAGAGAAGGAAAGTGTTTGATGAGTTCCAGTGGCAGATGATCCTTCGACTCCGATTTGAAACAAGTCGTGGCTATAGTGATTCGCATCATCCGAAACCAGAACCGGTTCGACCGGCCCCACGGTTTGGCTCGGGACGGCTGGAAGGTTAGGGTGAAGGTGCTCCATGTGGATCGGGCCAATCTCCCGAGTCTTGGCCGGTGGTGGAGGAGATGACAGAAGAGAGAGAGCACGGTTCTCTCCATCAGACAACATTTTGCCGCAAATGGGAGATTTTGTGGAACTTGAGGATTGCAAGAGTGGAAAGTGCTTTCCACCTCTATGCATGTTTAATGAGGGATGATTTGCATAGAGCATTGCATCATTCTCGGTTTTGACTGTCCCGGTCCACGTGGAGGCTGAGTCGCTGCTTGAGAATATTTGTGAGCCGCCAAACTGCAGATATCTAGTACCTAGAATAAAGTAAACTAACTTTGATGTCAAATGAGAGTTGATGTACGAGGGGAAATCAAGACCACCCTAAAGTTAAAAGTTAATTTTTTTTGCCTATTTGGTATTTAACATATCAAGTTTTTGTACGATAACTTGATGAGTTACCAAGGGTCGGCAATTCTATGCATGAACACCGAAAAATAGTGATTCTGAAAATGACAATGTGGATGTGTCGCGTTTTATGTGTTGTTAAATGAATGCTTTATGTTGAAAATTAAATTGATCATGCACTAAATAAACAAACAGTGAATACATCATGTATCAAATAGGTTACAAGTGAATACATCAGATACCATATAAGTTATTTCAATAGATCAGACACTAAAAGGGCATTTGAGTGATATATCAGGCTCTGAAAGGATATATATTCCGTCAAATGAGAGTTAATGTACCGAGGCGAAATCAAGACCACCCTAAACTTGGCATTATTTTTTTGTCAAATGCCAACTTGTACTTCCAAAATTTTTATTAACCTTAGGACTTAGCAAAACTGCACAAATTTGTTCCCTCGATGCTAGTGTCAAAATTTACAAGAAAAATTGCATATTTGAAAAGTCAAATAAAATAATATCGGACACATGTCATTAAGGGCAAACTAATACGTTTTTACCAAGTTTAGAAGTTAACTGGAGCTTTTGAAATTTCAGGATAACATCTGATAAAAACTGTCAAGTTTAAGGAAATATTGATGCATTTAGCCATATATAACTGAGAATGAGACTTGAATTTTAAAGGTTGGAAACTAGACCTTGATGATTGGAAAACAAGGTTGCAGAATTTAAGGAGAGAGAATCAGGCTGAGGCTTTCTCCGGCGCCGGTTATGTCCATCAAGACGTTTTCTACAGCTTCGTTTCCCTTCATCAAACTCCACTAGGGAATGGAACCTATTACACAGCTATATAGTCACTGTAGGAAAAAGAAAACAGCAATCATAACATCATATCTCGAAAGCTAAATAGTGAATGTGTTGCTTGTGCAATGGTTCAAGAGCATTTCAGAAAGCTCTAACATCATTCTCAATTCCGGGTTCCATTGCCTACAAGGCTACAACTGATGATATCTAACATATAGTCAAATTACTCCATAAAAGGGCGACCCAAATATATAGCTCCTCGAATAGAACAATACAATTAAGCACAAAGATAACCGAAACTTTAGTATATTTAAAAAAATACTGATCAAAACTGAAAGATACAATTTAAACCAGGCCGAGTTCAATAAAACCGAGACACAAAATATGACTTCAGCAACAAATGGCGTGTTTGGGATTGCAAAAGTTCCACTTTCAAACACTTACTACATCTCTGTTTCAAAATAACTATCTTTTTAGAACCTTATAAAAATTTTAAAATAAGTGCCGATTTTGGATTCCAATGCACCTTTTAAACATTTTGTTCATTTTATCCTTATTTAATGTAAATTGAAAATGACAAAAAGAATCATGTATTCAATCAACTTTCAAATTAACAAAAATCACAAGGTAAATAAGTTTTTTTAACGACGTTAAAACGACAATTATTTTAAAATGGAAACATATTTAAACGTTGGACAGAAGATTTTGACTCTAAATTGAAAATGATAAAAAAAATAAAAGGTTCAATCAACTTTCGAATTAACAAAAATGACAGGGCAAATAAATTTTTTTAACAACCTCAAAATGGTAATGATTTTGAAATTGAACGAGTAATAGAACAATATATTTAAACACTGGACAGAAACAGTCAAAATACAAGGCTGGACCGGACCTAACAATGGTAGGCAGAGTGAGGTCATTAGAATCTATAAATGCAACAAAATGAAAGCACACACACAACAAGAGCAACTCAATTCTGCCATAAAATTGGAAGCAGATTAGTACCTGCTACATTGCTGGCAAAAGCGTTGCTCTCGACCTCTAATAAAAACCATAGAAGTTTTGGAATGAAGCTCGCAAACTTTATGGCGCCTATGATAATCCCTGCTTTTGCTAAGATCTGAAGTGCAACCATCGACCAAGCATGATGGCGCTAAATTCCCAGTCGTAGGATTTCGAATTCGTTTCAATGATCCAGATGATGCAGATGATTCCATCACTCTTATATTTGAGCCTTGCACCGAATTATCCTCTAAACCGCCTGAACTTCCTAGTTTCAAGTCTACAGAACAATTTTCTACACAAGTTTGAATAAAATTGGGAAAGTTCTGATTTTCCGCCTCAGTTAATCTCCAAGGTGTGTTGAAATCATAGCCCATAGAACATTCTTGTCTACCAAACAATATTTTCCTTCCTGCAAACCGAAATTAGTTCACCTGATCAATCACCCAAATTGGGAAATAAGGACAGATTTCAAGATATTCACACGCTATTAAATACTAACAAGCAAAAATTCGAGTCGTATCTTAATGAGTTTCAGTTTAACAGTACTGAAGCAGGCTGTCAAAGTTGTACCAAAGACAATATTGTTCTACTCCTTGTCAAGACTATTTGTTACTGTTTGAGACTTTTTTTACACAAAGAAACAGAAAAAGGCTATATAGGAAAAAAAAACCCAGAAATTGACGCAAAGATTCTGTAATCCATAAAAATTTGAGATTTAAGAAGGCATAAACAGCAAAAAAATATGTTTATGAAAATGGGTACCTGAGAGAATCCAAAAATAAGGTACTGAAGAAGTAATAATCCACTGTTTATTCTTTGAAGTGCATACAAGAGAGAATATGACAATCTAAAACAATGAGAAAGCAGCTATGACTCAAATTACAGTCACCAGAGCAGAAGCCATTATTATTCTGACAAGAGAGAGAAAGAAGAAGAAAGAAGGAGACGGAAAGAAGAAAGGAATAAAGATTGTGACTTTTACTTGGAAAATTATTGCAAGTGACAAAGAAAAGTGGATAACGTATTCAAGTTTGCTAACTGGAAATGGGAAAAAAAAATAGAGAGAGAAAGAAGAGAGGGATTGAAAATAGAAAGACGAGTTGTGAGTTGTTTATCTTTCCAAGTCTCTCTCCCTTCCTTTTCTGGATTGTGCCCTTGTTATAAGTGAAAGGGGGGACATGTAAAATAATGTCAAAACTCAAGAGACAGATGGAAAATAAATTGGCAAAAAGAAAATGAGTGGCAAAGAAAGTGACACGGTGTAGTGTTTTCTACTCTTTTTAGAGAGAGAAAGGTAACAGTAGATTTTTAGATTTCTTGTGTTTTCTTCATTTCTTCTATATTTCAATATCAATTTCCTAATCTTTTTTTAAAAAAGCATTAGCATTAAAGATCATTTTGGTGATTTTTCTCTTAAAATAAATCATTCCCCTCATATGTTTTCAAAAATTTGACTCTCCATTAACTAACTCAATAGTTACGACACTATCCATGAAAATGCTCATTCCCTCCTAAGTTGCTGGAACAAAATATTATCTTTGCAATATCATGGCTTATGTAAATTTAAAAAAGACAAATCCAAAAAAAACAATATGACATTAATCTAAATTGTTATATCACAGGGGTGTAAATGATTTATTCCAGTAATTGAAAGGGCATTTCGTTAAAAAAATATAGGTTTGATCTGTTGCCAAATATATTTATAATTATTCAGCATTGTTGAGTTGTTGGGTTGTTTTCAAGTTTTACGAAACCTTGAGCTTTGGTATCATGGGAACTTCCCCAAGTCTTTGTTGGTGTCCTTGGTCATCCTTTAGATTATTTTCATTTATAATTTCGAAAATTAATATTTTATAAAGACTTTTTGTACTATAGGTTAAAGATCAATTTATATATATGCTTTTGGAGAGAAAAAAAAGGTTAACCTTGGAGTAATAAAAGTATTATGAAGAGAAACTATATATTGGTTTACTTGATTATTTTGTAACTGATCATAGTAGAATATAATAGAAAATAGTAAAATTCAGTTTTGTTTCATTAAATCCATTTATAAAATAATCCAAAATATTTTGGAGTGAAGAGAAGAATACGATGTCAAACGGAACAAAAACAAATTAATCCCAATAGCTTTTTTAAAATAATTTTGCCATTTTTTTATTATAGAGAGAATGGATATGCTTGACATGCTAAAACTGATTCCCCTTAACTTGTTTACACATCGAAAGAGAAAAATTCCACGTTACTCGTGTAATAAAGCCAACAAAACTGTGCAATTAGTAGTGAAGATATTCATATATGTTCTAGGCAGTATACTGTACAAACTAGGACGCTTACATTTATGAAAATTAGTTGTGAGGATTGATATGTTCAACGCCCGGTTTATTTTTCGTTTTAAAAAATTTGAAAGCAGTCTTTTGCATGTACTTATGTGACTATATAATTGCTGTTAAATTCCATTTCAAATTCATAAAAAATGCAATATAAAGTACATATGCTTTAATATTATTTCAAATTGTAAGTTTGTATCTTTGAGAATAGCCTTTTCCCCTTTTCTATTCTCTAATACTTTGGTGAAGCGTGAATTTTGCAATTTTTTTTGGAATAATTTTCTTAGTTTGGAGTAATTTACTTAGTTATTCAACGAAAGTATTTTTGAATGAAGTTCTACACCATACATTTTATTACTTATTAAGTTTTAAGTTAATTATTTTATTACTTGTTAACTTATTAATTAAGTTAGTAATTTATTAACTTCTTATTAAATTCATTTCATAATTAATAATTTAATTTTACGATATTACCACATTCCAAGTACGATAGACCCAAGGTCAAAAATTACTTGCCTACACTATTGAAAACAATACTGCAATGCTAATTATTCATCTCATTACCAACAAGACACAGTTACCACTAGTGGACCAGGTTTCAGTAATAATTATACACCAAACTCCAGTCTTCAGTGTTTTCTATTTTTAGTTTTGCTTTTTGGAAAGAATACGTTCATTTTGATTTTTCTTTTCTGACCAACTGAGTTAGAAAAAAATCCATTATTTAGATTCATGCTATGCTGTAACCGGTGTTTTAAAAAGTGCTAGGCGCTAGTCGGGCGGCCGAAGGTGAATCGGTGTTTAGGCGGGGATTAATCGAGGCCTAGGCAGACTTAGGCGCTAGTCAGCAGGGTTTAAGCGCTAGGCGTAGCCAGGCGGCGACCCTCAAAATAACGCCTAGGTGGACTTAGGCGAGGATTTTTAAAACAGTGACTGTAAAACTCATACACGGAACTTAAAAATACTTTTTTTGTTTATAAGTTTAGGTTTCGCTTAGAATAAAATTCCACGGAATTTTATATAATTCATTTTCAAATCTAATTTTTTGTGCTTGGTATTACGAAGAATTGAGTTTCAAATTTCTAAAATTGAATTTCATGGTATTCAATATGATTGAGCAAGTGGAATTTGCAAAATTACTTTTAAAAGAACAAAATCAATAATATTTACTTCAATTCCACATATTTATTCCTTTTTCCAAGCAAAGTAATTCATTCACAGATGAATTTCATTTAGAATTCCAAATTCTACATGGGATTAAGACAAACTAATGATTCTTTTTTGTAGGGATTTTTTCCCAAGGACTTCTAATATTGTTTTGGATGTAGTTATGAAGGAGAAGTAAGAACTTGACAGTTTTTGAGAATGAAGAGTCGAGCATCTTTAGCCATTGTTTCGGGTGTAGTTTTGTTCAAGACAGCAGAGTGCAGTGCAGTTTTGGCAAACTAGTATAGAGGCTGGCAATCTGCATCAAGTTAGTGTTAAAAAAATAGTAGAAGATAGAAAACTACTTGCCCAATTTAATATTGCTCCAATGTTGCCTGGATCGCCAAAAACAAGAAGAACTCCTTCTATTTAATGGTTAAAAGGAGTAATTCAGATGACCGGTTAATGGCAATAAGGGTAACTAAACCGAAGTTTATCACACTTTGCAAGGTTTTATTATGAATTTTTTTAGATTTCCCATTTGATTGATATCTCTTGTTATTCATGGATTTGGTTATGTTATTTTAGTGATTCGTAGAGCTTCCCAACCCAGAGCTGAAGTCTAATTTGGATTAAATGTTAAACTTTGACGAGGTACAAGTTTTCAAACATGTTTCAATGTTTCAGGATATAATCGTGCAGAATTTGTTGATGCATGTTTCACATATTTTTCAAAAAATAATCAGAGGATAATGTATTAATTATCAACCTCACCTGATATCTGACTCTTGTGTATGAAGATATTATAGTTGTTTTAAACATTTTTCGTTTGAGTAATTTTTTCAAAATATACTGTAATACTCTGTCAGTCAATTTTTAACTTTTTTATTATTACTATCATTAATTATCCCAAAGCTTGTGGACCATGATGGAAATCTACCTAATTAGAAGTCGCTCGAATATCACTCATTCCTATACGAAAAGGAAAAGAAAATCCTAATCCATCACCCCATGTAGAATATTTATATGCTAGTGCGCTATTTAAAAAAAAAATATTGAGAATATATATTTAATAAAAAAAAGCAATTAAAAATAATAAAGGCTACAGCTTTTGTACACGTGCCTATGAATGACACGAGCTCCTCTTGCAAACCTGATAAAGAAAATTAAAAGGAAAGTCATGAATAAATTTGATATTTACTTTCATTAACGTCATCCCACTTACCTAACTCAAAACTAAATAAAATGGGTTAATTATTACAATTTCTTCATGATTTGAATTAATACATTACTTTCTTTCTAAATTTTGCCAATACAATTTAAATTTATATATGTTTTGCTACTATCTAACTATAAACTATTCAAAATAAATTCCACAAATTTTCCATCCAAATAGCTTTTATATTACCAAATTACCTACATATTTCTTTTTTGTCCATCTATCTTATTTTTACTACATTTTCATCTAAAATTGTGTATTTCTTATTTTTCCCTCTATCATTTTTAACTTCCTTTCATTACTTTATCAAAATCCGGAGCTAGCTAATGGTAAAGGACATTGAGAAATCCAACAAGGCAGGTGAATGTGAATCAAAGAATGAGAGAATAAAACAATATTTTTAAAAATCATATTGTTTAGCGTTGCTGATAATTTAATCATATATCTACTTATGAGTAAATATAAGTCATAATCAAACTGTTAAACTTACCACTTCTTTCCCAAAAAGATGCATGCATTTTTATTTTCTTTACCAATACTGGTTCATCAAGCAAAGTATTATTTCTATACATTACTAACTTTGTTTACTATAAGTGGACTATCTATAGTTTTGCCTTGTTTTAATTATATTTATTATCGACAATAGTTTTATCAAATTGATCAACAAGTCAAATTAAAGCACACCAAATATTTTGTGCAAATTGTATGATTTTCATTGAGAAATTTAATCAAAAAATAATTGGAATTGATTTTGATTTGATTTTGGCAGTTCTAGTTTGATAGAAAAAAATCAAATCAAATCAAACAATTATTAAACAATCATATGGGAGAAAAAATATAATAACTGAACATAAAAATTTGTTTCCGCCAAATTTTAATATAGTAATTATAGAAGCTAAATAAAATAAAGAGGATTGGAGTAAGGATAAAAGTTTTAGATGACAATGTGGAAAAAAAATAGTAGATGAATAAAAAAAGAAAACTAAATGCCATTTTGGTAACTCAATATTTATTTGGATGGAAAAGTTAAATAATTTAATTGCAAGAAAATATTAGTGTATTAATCAAAATATATGAGAGGTTTAAACTATATTACAAAACTTAGAGAAATAGTAATGCATTAAAGCAAAACATAAGAAAGTTATAATTATTTATCCCAACAAAATCATTGATCAAGAAAAAAAATAAAATTGAATTAACCCCATGGTACTTTCATTCAAAATTCTTTTTTATGAATATATTTTGTTCTAAAAAAGTATGTTTTGTTAAAGCTGTTTGCCTATGTGGCCACGGGGCTCTTGATTTATGTACATCAACTCACTCACCTAAGCCGGTCGTTTAACCAAATGAGAAATAAGTACAGCCAAATCACTTAAAATGATTCACAGTCCAATTTTAATTGAATGTATTTGTGACGTTAGTTTCAGTTTTTAATAGGTCTCGCAATGTTCTTCGGTCAATTCATTATTTTGTCGTCAATTGTATGCAGCATTTGCAATTTTTTGGAGTGGCGTATTAAACGTACATATCATGAGGTTAATACTTTAGTAAAGTATGGGATGCTGGTCATGCTACTCAAAGCTTCTATTGGTGGTCCACTTCACTACATGTATGCAGTTTTTTGGTGAGTAAAAGTGTAATTTTCTTTCGGGTTGATACTAATAATATTTTTTAATATAATTTGAGGCATAGTTTTTCATTTAGGAGTTTAAAACCTAACTTAAAAGTTCGTACTCCGTGGCCTGTCATCATTGACTTTTAGCACTGTTTAGAAAGGTGGAACCAATAAGTCACAATTTTTGTTCCCTAAATTCAACTACACTTTTATGTGGGCAAGAATTATCATTACATAGCATATGCAATTGGTTGTTTCTCACTAGCTCGCATCTCTAGCATTAGGGTCCACCTACATACAACAAACCATATGATAGGCCTACTAATATAGCTAATTAATTCAAAAATGCATTCAGCTGAACTGCTAGACGTATGTTGATTATTTTCAAAGCTATAAGTAGAAGTTATAGGACACCTTCTTACCTACCAACCAAAATTAAGGACCTAAATGGGGGGTTAACAACCAAAGCATGCTGCTGTCACCCAATTGGTTGGTTCTTGTTCATGAAGGTGACTCTTATGTCATGCCCATTGGCTTTCAAGTGACATTTCATGTCATGATTTATGGGTCAAATGTTGTCAAGAGTTCTGTTGATATTACGAAAGTTTTATACAATGATATACGAAATCGGAAATACTCAATTAACTACTGTTTCTAAAAATGAATACTATACTTAGAAAGAAAGGCCTCATTTTTACATTGGGTAGATTGTTTTTACATTCGGTAAATTGTATTTTCTTTTATGAGTTTTGGTGTTCATTCTTTTTTTACTTCAGCGGAATTCAGGATGCTATAACAAAAGTAGAAAATGCATTTTCGACTATCAAATGGAATGTACCACAAATCAAATAGATGCAATTACAGATTTTGGGACATGATGTTATTTCCATATACTAAGCTAACTGTTCAGATTGTTGCGTGTGTGTATATATATTATAGTATAGTACAGTTTTGTTCATTGATCTTCTGTATCAAAAGTTATTTTAATGACAAATAGAATTTCGCTAAATTTGAATTAAGATTAAACTAATGCAAATTGTGGTCCATTATACGGCAAAGTGAGAACAGTAGTTACACGTTATAAAACAGTTGTGATGAGAAAACTGTAAAAGATGGCATTTGGTCTACAAAACGACAAACCTGGGAAAAAGAGCAGCATTGTTGATTGCCAATAGATTCTCCTTACTGTGAGGAGTGGTTCTGCAATGAATAAAAACAATAACTACGCTGTACAGCTCAATTATACGTTTAAAAGCGACAAAGTTTTTAAAGTAAATGGTCCAGACACACAGTTTCATCTCACGATGCTAGGAGCCATTAATGCATCATAAGTACAACACATTAGTCAACACAATACAAGGTATAGAATATAGATCAGCATCACTAAAATACAATTATTAAGAAATTTGATCTGGTATTATCTTGATCAAACATTATGAATGCAATAAATGTTTCATCCATTATTATATTACTTTTTCATTCTATTGTGTTCCATTATAATGCTTCAAAGATCCCATACTTTGATTTGTCAAAAACCTATTTCACTTTGTAAGATTAAAAGGACCACAAATATCTTGACAAGATCCAATGAACATGTTCCAAAAAGAAAAAATAAATGAAAAGGAAGATATAATTTATGTGGTTCAACCAATTTGAAATACGCCCATTCTTTGAGGGAAAATATGAAACCTCACTAATCACAATATGACCCGTCAGGTTGACAGTTAAATAGGTCTGAACCCACCCCAAGTCCTCCACTTCCACCATAGACCACCCACCTTTTCTTATTAAATTTCTAGCTTCCCAAACTTCCCATTGCGTTCAGATTTTAGCTGGGATTAAATGCCTTATGGGAGTCTGTTCTATACCTCAAATACTTTTTAATACCTGATCTATTGAAATGATCTATTTTGTGTCAGACGTATTCACTTTTTGCTTATTGGATACCTGAGACATTAAAAAAAGTTCAAGGCAACCAAAAATTAACAGGTTTATGAATGACAATCAAAAGAAAGCTTTAAATATTAATGATGCACGTTAAGTTATGGGTCATTAGGCTTAGGTCAGTCACAACTAATAATCATAAGAAAGATAACTTGCCTACTCAACTAAATGGCAGCGCAGCATACTCCTTATTGGAAAATAATGCATGGACGAGTTTGCTTGTAAAATACTCCCTTTATTTTTAATGACCGTTTCTTTTGGAGTTTAAAATATTTTTGAAATATCTTGTCACTGTTCGGATTACACTGCATTTATGTCAATATTTTTCCCCATTCACCCTTATTAACTCCATTGTAAATAACAAAAAGAAAATGAATAGTTTCAAGGTTATACTTTTAAAAAGAGGAAGGGAGTACATAGGAGTTAATCCCAGATAAAATCTCAAAAACCCCAT
Source organism: Euphorbia schlechtendalii (assembly GCA_949673415.1). Taxonomy (NCBI): domain Eukaryota; kingdom Viridiplantae; phylum Streptophyta; class Magnoliopsida; order Malpighiales; family Euphorbiaceae; genus Euphorbia; species Euphorbia schlechtendalii. Next base: position 6,550 of record CATIWQ010172653.1, on the reverse strand, counting down.
AAACAAATCCTCACTAAAGTAATCCATCATATTGAACAAGACTTCAATTATGATGGTGGCTGAAGTTAAATTATCAAGTTTAGCATCTACCTTGGATTTCAGGATAACTTGGCTGTCAGTGAAATACTGATTAGGATGATTGATACCAGCATCACACGATACACCATGAATAGCTTCAAATGTTAATGTGCAAGCCAACTGCATGATAAAAAGTCAACCACATAAGTCCATGTATTACAACGGAGAACACAATTTGGAAGCAAAACCAGCAATAATTGGCAATCTCAGAACCTGATAATGTCTATTTCGCACTTTGTCCATTACATCCTCCATTGCACCACTATTTACACCCATTCTACAGAGAGCAGCCCTCAAGTTTTCTTCACTGATGTAGCAAAAACCAGATTATAACATTTGGCAGTTCTTTTCACATTTACAAAGACCAGCAACTGACTTAAATTAGCGTAAAGCTAGTCTAATATAGATACAGCATCATTAGGCGTGATTTTTTGCAGGAAGCAATTTTAAGTTGCAACTGCTCCATACGAATTATTGGAGGTAATGGGTTATGCATTGCTTTCACACATAGTAGCTAATATGCAGAAGGAAAAACATGCATATAAATATTATAATCTATAGATCCTGAAAAATACCGCAAACAAAATAAAACCATCAAGAAGTGCCACCAGGTGATTTGTGTTTGACTGAAGTTTATAAAACTTAAAAATTTGATAAGCTCATGAGCAGATTTAAATGGAGGAGTTTTAAAGGCTTAGTATGAATGAACCATGACGTGAGGAGCAAATAAAAATAAGTTTTCCACGGGAGGAAAATAACTTCAGTATTATACTGTGATGCAAAGATAATTTGAAAAAAACTTGTCCAGTCACAATAAGTTGCAAGTTAACTTGCAACCATACCAAAAAATTTAGCCACACCCTGAACAAACAGTAACCCCAAGGTAGCATGACTGTGAACATTAGAGAATGAGTGAACGGATTTAGCTAATTATGCAAATCTAGTCACAAAGAGTTGTCAATTTGAGTTGTTAATTAGATGTCTCTAACACAGTTGTCAAAGGCCACATGGCCCAACCAGGTTGCCCCGGATTCGAACCCGGAACTAGTCGGATAGGCGTATCATAAGCACACGCCGTATGCCCTAGGAAGGCCTTGCCAAGTACGCCTAGGCGCAACTGTACAAGCAAGATAGTAAAGGGTTTCAGCAAGGTAAGCGATGGAGAAATAATGAAAGAAATCTTAATTTTACCATTGATTGTGGGTAGTTGAAATAGAATTATAGAAATTGGATTAATAATGATTGATTCCATCCACGATAAAAAAAATCATGGATTTTCTAATTTCCTCTTTAAGGCTCAATAAATGTTTGAGTTCCTAGAAACAATTGAGGACCAATATAAAATATGGTCAATTTCCAGTTAAATGCTAATAATGCTAGTAATGCAAAAAAAAAAAAAAAAAGGTTCATAAGTTTAATATAAAATGTTATTCGTAAATCAGAACACCTATCGGGATATAGTTTATGTTATTTTTGTGCATGACATACCATGGCCGCACTTTAGTGCGCTTGTAACAACTATCCTCTAACATCAAGTCCATAAAAACATAAATACAGTGAGAGATTTCACCTAAAATGTCGATATGGACAGCCATGGTAGTCACCAACTCCAGGAGTTGAAGATACAATCTTTTGACAAGAATAAGGGGTATAATCCTGCAATAGCAGAAACCACACAAGAAAGATAAACAAAAACTTACATGCAAAAAATAGACATTTTACCGCACAGAAAGGAAAATGGTCAGGACTATAGAGTTAAAGAAGCATATATATACGCACACACAAAAAAAATTCTTAAGTTACTAATATTTACAAGTCCATTTTTATGGTCTTTATTCTTCATATTATACTATTCCATCAATTTCATTCTGAACAAGGACATGATAGTCAAATCTAATATAATGAAGATGATACACATATTCATATTAATTCAAAATCTTACAGTTCTTTTTCCTTCTTTTCCATAATTATGGCGAACGCCATAGGCATATTCTTTGTCAAACCTCTCAGCACCAACCTACATCAAGTCAAAGACAACAAAGCAACTGATATTTATGAGCCAATTTTCATGCCCAAGACACTAGTGTTCCCAAAAATGTAAATTCTGCGGAGAGCAAAAAAATAAGGCAAAGAAATATGCCTCTGATACACCATTATCCCATGCATGTTCTGGATAAATAGCATCAGTTTAGAGATAGATGCATATTATAATATCCCGGTCAGTATTACCAACAATTTACAAATTTAATAAATATTACAATGCAATTGATGTTATTTTCAATCACACAAGGAATACTAAAATACTATAGACTAAAAAATTTATCACGGAAAAGTTAAAATCTCTGATCTGCATATGGATGTAATATAGTTGTTACCTTCTGAGAGAACTCAGCTCTCCAAAATGCAAGAGCATCATCCAGCTTTAACCCAACACCCTAAATTGCAGATAGACAATTGTTAGATAAACTGTAAGTATTACTCCATATATGAAACATATGATTATGAGGCTCTTTTATGCATGGATCATTTCACTTCTGAATTAATAATAGGAAAAAGAACAGCAAAACTATAAAGTATTAGAGAGGACAAAAGTCATATAATTTAGTAGCGAAAAACAGTAATCAATGCTGACACTTCAAAGTGAGTATGGAGTAGAGCCAAGACAAGTAGGCTTGTCAAACACCTAATATGCCTGAAAATAGTACAAATAGAGAAGCAGTCTGGACATAAGTGACAAGAGTACAACCTTAAGAAAGAGACCTAATTGCATCCTTCCTCCATGCTTTAGATGGTGATCCTCCCGAAGCTACAAAATAAGAAAGAACGATACATAAAATCCGCCACTACATTAAATAAAAAATCAGGATTGAAAAGAAGTAGTGATACAAAATCTGATTTAGACTAGTTTGATTCGTCATGGCTTACTTTTTCAAACAGTTGACGCATGCATAGAGGGAATGAACTCTTAGCTACCGCATCAATGTCTTTTATTGATATTTCAGCATATCCCTTAGGCTGTAAAGGCAGTCAACCAAATTTGTCCAGATAACTTGAGTTCATGACTTAAAAGAACTGAATACAATAGCAAGTGTGGGAATACCTCAGAATAGTCAGGACCCAGATAGCTTGAACACAGGGCTTCCACAATCTGAAAGACACCCAAGCATTAATTCCAACACTATAAGTAAGAAAAATGCAGAGACCAATTTTATTTACAGCATTCATAATTTAAAACCCACCGGAGCCAGCCGATCCTTCTCCTTTTCTCTGATTGTTGATGTCCATTTCCTGCAAAAAACAACAATAAAGCCATCTAATAGTACTAGTGACTGAAAATGCAAGTAATACAGCTTGATCCTTTGTGTCATTCTTAAATGTACCCATTGCTAAAAAAATATAACTGACAGGCATTCATACGAAAAGTACAAGAGAAACTTTAAATATTAAATTGTGAATGATAACCTGTTTGTTAGAGTGAGCGCCTTCGAGAGAAGACTACGAAATTGTGTAACAACAAGAGAAACAACCTAGAAGATAACGTTAGGAAAAATCAATTCAATATTTCTTAAGAACTAAATCAACTAAGAATTTAACATCAAAGTTATTTAAAAGCACAAATTACCTGATTAGCAGCAACATAAGCATATCCTTTTGAGATAAAAACTCTACGACCAGCTACAAGTTCAGGAACTTCTTCAAATGGAACCTTCAGAGAGCAGGTAAACATGAATTAGAAGAAGGGGAGCTACGGACATTCCTTCAATAATATAAAATTTGTTTAAAAAAATTAACATATCTCCAATATGTTTTAACATATATTCACCAAAATAAGCAACAATGAAATCCAAGAATAAATGTTCAAAATGATGATTTGACAATTATATAAATCAATACAATTACATATATTGCTTGCTACCATAATCTCTTACATGCTCTTATCATGTTCTCTTAAGATATTCTGCAATTTACAATATGAATACTAGATTTTCAGAGAGAATTAATAAACACATAAAACGAACCTTGTAGAAAACTGCATCAGCTGCACATAGAAAAGAAAGCAAATAAATAAATAAATCAACAAAAAAGCGTAATGTTCTTCTCTGAAAACATATAACATGAAGACATTTTGGATGATATCATAACACCAATTTTGAAAAACGATCACAGTTATAAATTTGCAGCACAAAATTCTAACTCGCTATTTTGTAAAACGGTGAATTATACTTGTGTATACACTTTTAAACAGCAATGACAATTCATTTCCAGCTTAGAAATATAAAGCTAATCATCAGCAGAATACATAGATATCGCATAAGTGGTTATACCATTATTGGTAGCTAGTGACAAATAAAAATGTACAGCTTGTAGCTTTCGAAATAGGTACAACTACTAACTTATTCCTTCCTTCACCTATCACCTACTTCATCAAGTTTCGAGAAAGCAAGCGATGGGACTCTACAGGCAAGGTAAATCACTAAGCTGAAAAAGATCTGCATCACAAATCACAGGTATGTTTATTAAGCTTTCAACAGACCATCAACAGCATTCTCCACTGTATTCCTAGACAGCATATGGTAGGAAATTGTATAATAATCTCATAACTGATATAAAAATATATAGATCAATCAGGTTTTGACATTTTATCCATGTCTATAATTAGAATTGTACAGCATGAATAGGCACATAAAGATTCACAACTAATATAAAAAGAGGAAAGAATCAGTATAAATCAAGCAAATGAAAAAGCCAGGAATGCAAACAAGTTATTTGTGCTTACAAGAGAGTGAAGTCTGTCCAATTGAACGCGTAACTTGAGATAATTTGTCCTTTAAGCTCTGCATGAAAATGGACAAGACAAATACAAAATGTTAAACTAAAGCATTTGAAATTATCACACAGGCTATAATCAGCAAAATGGACTGCATATTCAAATTTGCACATTAATTTGCATTGAACTTCATGGTAAGAGTTTAATCAAATAAATATATTGATGGAGAATCATAACCTCAAATTCTGCAGCAGTCACTGCTTTGTATGGAAGCCCAAACTCTGCCAAGAGTGCCCTCTAGAAGCTCATGATATGAAACTAATCAGCATCAAATTAGGAACAACAAAGGTACAGTAAAAAAAGTCAGTAATTCCATCAATCTAACCTGAGCTTCAGCAGTTAATAGACGAAATCGGTAACGAAATAGAGTAGTCTCCATGGAAAGAAACCATTTCCTTAATTCCTCCCTAAAAAATATATGATTATTAACTTATATAAGTCTTAACAGAAGAGCTGAACCGAGACAAAAGCATAGAAATCAACAAATGGAGAGTTCACCGAGCTTACGTTCTGCAATATACAAGGCGCAAAACAAAATGTGATATAACATCCTTGTTGAGGACTTCCGAACCCGATGGATGCTTCATATTAGCTCTCCATAACTCTTTTACCTGTTCAAAGAGCCAAACAATCAATAGCCACAAACTTTTCCCAAAATCAATCACTCTATAATAACAAAACAAACAATCATTACCAATTTTTCCATTTCCTCGGGCTTTTTCACGCGAGATAATCCATCAGAAATACCTTTAAGAACTGAAACCACAAGCATTAAAATAACATCGCGCACACACATGACATACCCCTAAAATCGGAGTCAAATATAGGAAAAACTATGAAAAATGAAAACCTCGAAGTCGATCCACGGCGAAGAGTTCGAAATCCTCGAGTCTAACTTCGAGAGAAGGAGCAGATCGGTAGAGAGGCAGAGTTGAAACGACGTCGTTGGTTTGAGGCTTCCACTGTGGTCGAACAATCTCCATTTGCCTTCACGCTTCTTTCCTCTCTTTCTGTCGTTACTGCAAAGATCACACAACCTTTCAAGCTTCTTCTTCTGTAAATTTGGAATTTTCTCTTTTCGTCTCAGATATCATTTGCTTTGCGCGGCAAAAGGGATATACAGAAATGGCGGCAATACATTTCGGTGGAGTATTGTTGCTCACATTCAACTTTGGGCCTAAACTTTTTGGACTGTATTGAGGTCCAATATATAGGCTTCGGTTACTTGTTAGGCAAAAGTACTTTTTTCTAGGCCCATCTGGCCATACATGATGTAGTATACAATCACCCATTATGTTTTGTTTTGTGAAATTAATTATATAAGCACAATAATGTTAATATAGATTTTGATCATAATTCCCAGATTTTATTAGGGAGTTACTACGCATCGCTCTTTCAAAAGATAAAAATACCTCCAAATTAAAAAAAAAAAAATTTCACCTGTCGCCGGAATTGAAAATCCGGCGACTGTATATTTTCCGGCCGGCCAATGTCTTGGCCGGATTTTTTTTTCCGGCCAACACAATTATCGGCCGGAAAAAAATTCCGGCTAATATTTCAGTTGGCCGAAATTATTTTTCGGCCAAAATGTACGTAGGCCGGAAATGTTTTCCGGCCAATTTGTTGCTAGGCCGGAATAATATT
>CATIWQ010172650.1:0-69165 GCA_949673415.1 Euphorbia schlechtendalii | reverse complement strand
GTTTATTGTTTAAATAGAACCGTTCATTTTATTAACACATTGGTTTCTCATTCTAATTAATGAAATTGCTCGCATGATAAAAAGTGTGGTCTGTTATCCGGGAATATGTTTTATTCCCTTCGTGGGGGTGTTCTAACATACATCTTCTTATGATAAAGAAAGAGATGAAAAAGAATTACGATAGTTAAAATAAAATAAAAGATGAAAACCCTAGGTTCACAGGAAAATTCAGAAGAAGAAAATTAAATACTGAAAACACGAAATTGCAGTTCTAGGAACTCAAAGGCTTACCGTTACTTAACGAATCCATGTCGAAGAATCCGATCAGTCGTTTTGAAGTCCTCCTCGTTCTTTGAATTTAGGTAAAAAAGGTTGTATAAAATCCAAAAATTGTTTGTTTTAATTCGTGGAAGCAAAAGTCGTTCTAAAGCTATATTTTTTTTATCTGATAATTTTCGGATCCGTTTATCGAAAATGATCCTACTATTTATAGGAAAATCCCGAAAAAGAAAAAAAAATGAAAGTTTTTCCGGTGAGGGGCCTCGCGGGAAAAAAGGCCTCGCGGAGCTCATCGCGAGGCCTCGCGGAGCTCTTCGCGAGGGTATCATAGGACCCTCGCGGGAATCCACGCGAGGTTCGCCAACGACCCTTGCGGGAAGCCCGCGGCCAGGCCCCGCGAGGGTTCATTACGACCATCACGGGGAGGCCCCGCGAGGGTCGCCTAGAGACCTCACGGGGAGGCCCCGCGAGGGTCACTAAGGACCCTCGAGGGGAAGCCCCGCGAGGGTTCCATAGGTCCCTCGCGGGCAGGCCCCGCGAGGGTTCCTTAGGACCCTCGCGGGCAAGCCCCGCGAGGGGCCCTTAAGACCCTCGCGGGGAGGCCCCGCGAGGGTTCCTTTGGACCCTCGCGGACAAGCCCCGCGAGGGTCACTTAGGACCCTCACGTGGCCTCGCGCAGCCTCGCGCGAGGCTCCCCCGCAATCGGGATTACGTCACTTTTTTTTTCTTGTATTTTTTTATTTAGTTAAATAATTTCTAAATTAAATTAGATAGTTTTATTAATAACGAGGAGGGTTCCAATTCGGACACGTCAGGATACTTGAAAATGTGTGATTCAAGGATAAAATCCCGTAAAAGCCGTCATCATCGAACGCGCGAGCTGGTACAAAATCCCATGCTCACAGCAGGAGTCAAATCATTTGAAACATTTATACCCCTGTTACATTCATCAATGAATTTTCATTTTTGCTGAATCTTTATGCATATGCTTATCTTGATTGCTTGCATGCCAATGGTAGAATGTCACAAGTAAACATCCAAAAAATAAATAATAAAGAAACATGAGTCTACTGGATTGAAAACCTGAAAGGGCGTTCCAGGTAAAAATTAAGATAAGGTTCGATAGATTGAAAACCCGCAAGAGCGATCTATGCAAAACTTAGGACATAGAAATATGAAATTCATCATTTCCTCCTCGAAACGGCATGAGGCATCATATACCTTCAACATTTCAAGAAAACAGCTTCCAAGCGATCATCGCCGACACAACGCGGGATCAATGACTCATCCAAACTTTCCTTAAATCAGATTCAAGCTATGAACTCAAATCTGATTCAACGAATACATGGTCATCGCTTTGAGGAGTCGTCCATGGAATCCTTAACAAGACAAGTCATAGGGGCAACCATGCACCAGCACAAGAGAAGGCTCTTCAATGAACAAAGCCCACGGTGCCTATAACAAACGAACATACATCATATGATAAATATTGTTCATGCATAAAAACATGCATACATTACATAGGCATCACATCATTTACAAGTAAAGACGATGCCAAACCGAGGCAACACTATCCCGATAAACAAGAATCCCCACCTCCACATGAGGAACCTACAAACAAGACAATGGCCCATTCAAGCCTAAAGTCAAAGTTACAACGCCACAAAAGCCTCCTAAACAGCGGAGCAATTTCCGGAACATCCCCGAATTTCTATTAAACTTATTTATTCCTCATGTTTTAGTTTTTGATTGAAGGGGAAAAAATTTTTGCTTCACATAAACTCAATCAAATAATTAAAACATTAACCATCAAATGTATTAACATTATCTTTATCATGATTTGTTACAGGGAACAAGTAAACATCGTATTAAGGAAATTCAAAACATAACCGAAGAAGGAAACAGTTATCTCGATGGCTGAAGAAAGAAACTACCTCATTTATCAACCGAAGAATGAAACAGTTGCCGACTATAACAGAGAAGCCGCAGAAAGAAACGATCGACCTGCCCACAAGGGGTATCAAGTACCTAAGGGATTCTGAAGAAAGAGACGGACAACCCTATGAAGATACAATGCTAGAAAAGGAAGGCCTATGTCATCACCAATTGGGAACAAGAAGTCACCAACCGCACCGGTCAGGTATATTCTCAATCCCGTCGCTCTTTTCATGCGATAATATTGGTTATACAACCAGCAATTATCACACGAGGGGTAGTTGTGAGCACGGGATTTTGTACCAGCTCATGCGTTCAATGATGATGGCTTTCCGGATATTTATCCTTGAATCATACGATTTTCGACCGATCGACGATCTTCAAATGGGAGTCTTCCTCATCTCTGAATTTAAAAGGACTTTAATTCAGAAATTAACTAAAAAAATATAAAAATACATAAAAAAAATTTGAAAACATAATCGAATATCGGATCCGGAGCCTGCCTCGTCGATATCTGGCGAGGCACTTCTCGCCAAAGGTCTAGTGAGGTACGGCCAGGGGTCTGGCGAACCTCACCTGGCGAGGCTCGCCAAAGACCTAGCGTACCTTGCCAAGTCCCTGGCAAGGCTCGCTAGATCTTGGCGAGCCTAGCCAGTTTGGCAAGCTCACCAGCGAGTTTGGCGAGGTTGCCAAACTCTTTGGCGACCCCGCCAAACGTTTTTACCTTTTTTGGATTTTCTGGGATTTTTCTATAAATAGTCGAACATTTTTGGATTGATGGGGCCTAGGAAATTCAGAGAGAAAAATCCTCTCTTTCAGATAAAAATATACAAACAACAATTTCTTACTTTCTTCTAATTTTTTCTCAGATACAAAACACATTTGGATTCCAAATCTCTTCATCTTTTAATCAAATTTCTTCATCTTTTCTTCTTAAATCCTCAGATATTCTCGGGTCTAAAACAAATTTAGAACCCAAGGCTGATTATCTTTTGGATAAATAAACACGTATTTTCCAATTAAATTACACTAAAATTCCAAGAATTAAATGAAGATTTTTTGGACTTTTACATCAACAATTTCACCTAAACTAAAGGACGAGGAAGACTTCCAAAGGCCGAACGGATACACCGAAGTGGATTCATACCGCAAGGGTAAGCCTTTGAGTTCCTAGAACTGCGAATTCCGTGCTTTCATCTGCTTCATTTCTTTTTAATTTTTATTTTTGGCCTAGGAATTATTTTCATTCCTTATTATTGTAAATAATGTTGTAATTCTCTCCTTCTTCTCTTATTTCTTTTTAATTTTTTAAAACACCCCCACGAAGGGAATAAAATATATTCCCGGATAACTGACCTCACCTTTTGCCATGCAGTCATTTTCATTAATAAAATTGACCAATATACGTGTAAATAAAAATGAACTATTTTTATTTAAACTAACAACTTTAAAATCTTTGATGTTTTATTAGGCCACACGGGCCTCGCTAAAATCAAATCGAACATATGTGATATCCCATGTGCTAATCTTTGTGCATGCAGGTTAGATGTATGTTTAGGCTTTTATTTTTCCTTCGGGATTGCACATATTTTTTAGGAAATGTAATTAATAGGGTAGCAGGCGGTTGCATCCCCCGATTTTTGAAAGCCTTTTAATTTTATTTTTCGTATTTACTTACTATTTTGTAGATGGATTTACTGCTTTTTCTATACGTGAATCATGCATATAAAATCCAAAAATGACCTAAGTGCGAATATGCACAATTAAGAGAATACGGTTTTCTGTAGATGTAATATAATGTGATCACTTAAGAAATAAGAGACTTATCCCGGACCCAAATCTCTGCGTCTTGGTGGGCCGTCCCCCGGATGTTAAGCGTCACAGGACTCTAATTCCTAGAAAGAGCTAATCCAGGTGGCTACTCCACACTAAGAGACGGTGGATTCGGGTTCAAACCGATCTAAAACGTTTTCACTCTCCTCTTTCAACCTTTTTCCCGGGTCCCCGACCCGGTGCACCTTTTTCCAAACACCCCAGTGGACCGCACCTATGAAACCACGTGCTCTTCGCCCACCACTCAATGTCACCTGCTCACAACAAAGAATTCCCTTTGGCTTTGAATTTAGTGACGAATCTCCAACATTTCGTACTGACACCTTTTGTCTTGTGAGGACCAATGGAAATCTTCTTTAATTTTAGCGCCTTTTAATCTGAAAATCATCTAAAGAATATTTTGTTTCTCACAGAAGACGTTAGCAGCATAAGGGTCATTTATTTCTCTAAGTGTCAAATAATATAGCTTTTAATTAATAAAAGCTAACTCAGCACAACTAAGTTGATATCTTTTTAAACTATGTAGTACTCAGCATAAACTCAGCTTTTCCTACATTAAGCCATAACTTAATTAATTACTAAGCAAACTAAGTTGTTTTTCCTTAAACAAACTCAAGTCAGCTTCATTAATTAAGAGTATACTTAATACTTAATTAATTTCATTACCAATTATTTTTAGTGATGAAAAAACATGTTTTCGTGACATTTTATGTTAGTCATGAAATTTAAATTTTCTTGCAGTGGTGGGAGCAACCCTATGAGCTAACGACACGGAGCGATGGGCCGAAAGCGCACTGAAAATGAGAGGCGCAGTCCACCGAGGCGTTTAAGTGAAAATGAAATGTACCAGGTCATGGACCCGGAAAGGTTTGAAAAAGAAAGCGAAAACATTTTTATTGGTCAAACCCGAATCCGCCCATCTCTTAGTGTGGAGTCGCCACCTGGATTAGCTCTTCCAGGAATTAAAGTCCTCTGAAGCTTAACATCCGAGGGATGGCCCACTAAGACACAGAGATTCGGGTTCGGGATAAGTTACTTATTTCTTATTGGATTTCATTATATTACATATATAGAAAATCATATTTCTTAATTCTGCATATTCAAACTTATGTCATTTTTAGGTTTGTAATGTATGATATAACACGCATGCGGAAAGCAGTAAATCCATACATAAAGTAATAAATAAATGTGGAAAAGTAAAGATTAAACTTGCATACCTCGGGGGGATGGAACCGCCCACCTAATCTATTAATTACAATTCCCACAAAAAATAATTAAAAATTGTGATACCCGAAGGAAAAATAGAATCCTAAACGTACATCTAACATGCATCCACAACGGTTAGCACATGATATATAGTTCAACATGAATATTTACATGTATGCTTGATTTGATTTTGGTGAGGCCCGTGTGGCTATCAAAGATTGAAAATTCTTGTTTAGAAATTAAATAATTCATTTTGTTTACAAATATATTGTTTGTTTTTATTAGTGAAAATCACCGCATGGCAAAATGTGAGGCCTGTTATCCGAGAATAATTTTTATTCCCTTCGTTGGGGTAATCTAACATGAATTTTGATAAATAGAAAAGAAGAATAAATATTACTTTGATATTTACATAATAGAATAAATCAAAATTATTCCTAGGTCATCATTTACAATAAATTGAAACATCAAAAGAAACACGAGATAGAACAACTCTAGGTACTCGGTGGCTTACCCTTTCGGCGTGAATCCACTTCGGCGTATCCATATGATCCCTGGGAGCATTCCTCGTTCATTTTTCAGTTGTGTTTGTGTAGAAAATAAATGTTTATTTATCCAAAAGATAATCAGACTCGGGTTCTAAATTTGTTTTACACCCGAGAAAATCTGAGGATTTTTTAAGAAGAAATAGATGGAATAAAGTTTATTTGAAAATCGTAAAGTTTCGAAATCCAAAAGTGTTTTGGATTCGAATTATTCAATGAATTTTTGAAAGAAAATATCTTCGTAATTTTTCTTGTTGTTCTTTCGAATGAAAATAGAATTTTTCTCTAATTTTTCCACTCCCAAACACTGAAAATTTCCCGGGTATTTATAGGTGAAAATCCCGAAAAATCCAAAATTAATTTCCAGCGAGGGGGACCCTCATCGAAACTCTGGCGAGCCTCGCCAGACTTCTAGAGAGACCGGTTCACGATTCCCCCTCGATTTTTTAATTTTCATTTTTTTTATCTTTTAATTTTTTTAAAAAATATAATAAATTAATTTTCACCAAAGTATAATTTTTGAAGTCTTAAAAAAATAAATTAAGTCCTTAAAATAAATTGGAGATGAGGAACATTCTCATTCGGAGATCTTTAGATAATTGAAAATTGTGTAATTCAAGGATAAAAATCTCGAAAAGCCGTCATCATTGAACGCGCGAGTTGGTACAAAATCTCATGCTCATAGATGCCCCTTGTGTGATAATCACTGGTTGTCTAACAAATATGATAACATGAAATGGAGCAGAGGGATTGAGAATATACCTGATCGGTGCGGTTGGTGACTTCTTTGTCCCCATTCGGTGATGACATGAGCCTTCCTTTCGGGCACCGTGTCCTTACGGAATCCTCTGTTTCCTTCTTTGGAATCCTTTAATGCCCCTTACAAGCAGGTCAGTCATTTCTTTTGACGCTTTCCCTTTACTAGTTAGTAGCTATTTCCTTCTTCGGCTATGATCATCGTGTGCCCCTTGCGATTTGTTGGAGTTGCTGGAGATAATTGCCTAAATCCATTTCAAAGGAGACCCTGATGGGGGGATATCCAACCGTTTCTTTCTAAGAAACGGTTAGTGGATGAGATTGTTTCTTTCTTCAGTCATCGAGATAACTGTTTCCTTCTTCGGTTGTATTTTGAATTTCTTTAGCTGGATGTTGACTTGTTTCCTATGATAAATTAGAAAAGAAGTGTAATGTTAGTACATTTTATGATGAATGTTTTAATTATTTGATTGAGTTTATGCGAAGCAAAAATTTTTACCCCTTCAATCAAAAAATTAAAACATGATGAATAAATGAGTTTAATGAAAATTCGAGGATGTCCCGAAGTCCACTCCGTTGTTTTAGGAGGCTTTTGTGATATTGCAATGTTGACTTTAGGCTTGAGAGGGCCATCATCTTTCTTGGTGTTTGTAGCTTCCTCAAGTGGAGGTGGAGTTTCTTGTTTACTGGGACGGTGTTACCCCAGTTTGTCATCTTCTTAACTTGCAAATGACATGATCTGTATGTATGATTTTATGCATGAACAATATTTATCATAGGATGTATGTTCGTCTGTTGTAGGTATTGTGGGCTTCATTCCTTGGAGAGCCTTCTCTTGTACTGGTGCATGGGTACCCCTAGGATTTATCTCGTTGGGGATTCCATGGATGACTTCCTCAGAGCGATGACCATGGGTACATTGATTCAAATTCGAATTCAGAGTTTTGATATGGTCTGAGGAAGGTCTAGATGAGTCGTTAATCCTGAAATATGTAGGCGATAATCACTTAGAATCTATTTACCTAAAGTGTTGGAGGTATATGGTGTCACGTACCATTCCAAGGAGGAGATATTTCTTTGGTTCTAATTTTTGCATAGACCGCCCTTACGGGTTTTCAATCTATCGAACCTTGTCTTAATTTTTTCCTAAACCGCCCTTTCAGGTTTTCAATTTAGCAGACTCATTTTTTCTTTCTTTTATTTATTATTTATTTTTATTTTTGGATATTTACTTGCGATATTCTACCATTGGCATGCAAGCAATCAAAATAAGCATATGCATAAAGATTCAACAAAAAATGAAACTTCATTGATGAACTTAACAGGCGTATAAATGTTTCAAATGATTTGACTCCTACCATTGATTAGCCCTCTCAGGTTTTCTAACCAATGTGGTTCTCTGGATGTCCTAAGTTTTGCCTGAGCCACCCTTTTCGAGTTTTCAACTCAGCGAACTATTCTTTTTGTGCTTTGAAAGAGGGCCCTAATTTTTTCTCATTTAACAGTGTTAATTGATAGGCTAATTTATTTTAGATTAGTACTACTTTTTACCGATTTATTTCTTTCACCTATGCATGATAGCAATTGTGCAAGACTTGACTGATAAATTGGTCATCGTCCATGTCCACGACTTCAGTAGTTGTCTCGTTCATCATTTTTTATCAATTGGTTAGTGCTCATGCCACTTTGCTAGCTTGAGATACATGCGATGATGAGTCTTAGTGTTTAATCATCAACGTTTCCTTATGAATTCAATTATTCTTCGATGATAGATGATATGTTGGGGATCAAATCTGATAACTTAATTCCATCAAGGGTGCAAAATGGTGTAATGATTATCGCACAAATGGTAGTGAGTCATGCGAAGGAGTTACCAATGTGCTCAACTATTTGACTCCTTTATGTCTTTAACATTGTGCCATTCGCTTGGTACTTCTATGACTTTGATCATTTTGACCTTTGTTTAACTGATTTAGTAGTTAGTGGACATTTCGTGCTTGGGGATTTGTCTGTCAATCTTACATCTTTGTAAGATGAAGAAAATGCTATTACGGGTTATCTAAGTACATGTGTTTATCTCTCACTTTCCCTCAAGAGTCAAATCATTTGAACTTGTGTGGTCATTTATACCTAAATTAATTTCATGACATGATGTGTCACATGTGCTGAAAACATTATGTACATGCTTATGAGAATGCGTGATGTCATCAATAGAATATCAAGCAAGTAAACAAAGTTCAATTTATTTAGAAAAAAGTTCGAAATCCTCATAGGTAAAGTTGCTACAAGCTAATTTATTACATCATCTTGCAGTCATCTTCTCGAATTAACGCCCTTTATCCATGGATTTGAAGTGTTCCATCCTATCCACCTTTTCAAACACTTCTTGATAGCTTAAAAATATGTCCGACCCAAACTTGTTTTTGTAAGATGGCAGTGCACCATCCAGAAACTTGGTTATCATGTTGGTAGAGTTAAGAGAGCCCGAAGCCTAACCTGTGTGGCCATCCAACACCCATAGTAAGATTTGAAGCTCTCACCTTGCTCTTATCTTATAGCCAACAGATGTTGTATCATGGTTTCCATTTGAGTGTTGAATCCATAATGCCCCATCATGGTGGCTATGTCCAACGGAAGGTGGCTGTACCATTCATTGACTAGGTAGCCCAAGGTGATGACAAAGAGTTTAGCCATCATCCGTTCGCTGACCCTTAATGCTCTCATCACCATCTGATAATGCGTTAAATGAGCGCGTGGGTCGCCAAATCCCACATACTTTTCAAACTGTGGCATTGCAAAGTTTGGGGGCAAGCTATCTTCATCCTCGATTGTCGATTGCGCCGAGTATGGGTTCATGAGATGGCCGCCATGAGTGGCCAAGAATTGTTGCCACAACTCCGCCATGCCTGGTTATTGGAGGATGGTGTTCCCAGCGCTTGGATAAGAGCTATATTGCCCCTGGGGAAATGCCACAAAATTGGGCGGTTGAGGTCTTTGGAACTGTGAGGTAATTGATGTACTCCAACTAGGAATAGGCTGTTGGGCCACACTTTGATAAAAAGGCCCTGGTGCGAATGCCAGCTACCCAATTTCCACCATGAGTGACCAAGAATTGTTGCCACAACTCCGCCATGCCTGGTTCTTGGAGGATAGTGTTCCCTGCGCATGGATAAGAGCTATATTGCCCCTAGGGAAATGTTGCAAAATTGGGAAGTTAAGGTCCTTGGAACTGTGAGGCAATTGATGTACTCCAACTAGGAATAGGCTGTTGGGCCACACTTTGATAAAAAGGCCCTGGTGCGAACGCCAGCTACCCAAGTTATCCCGGGAAGAATTGGTTCTCAAAATTGCTACCGAAAAGGATTGGCAAAGCTATATCCTAGTTACCCTTTTTGAGTCTGATTCTGGTTCAGCTGGCTTTGTCCAGCCCCAAACTGATAAAAGGTAGAAGGATTTGGATGCGCTGCATGTGAGGTAGGAGGTCCCCTTGTTTCATGTCAGCTATTTGGACGACCATTGTTAAGGGTAACCTCCAAGATGGACACTACATTTTGAGCCCTCCCAGTTCTAGTTGTTCGCTATTGGAAAAGGCATCCAAGGTAGCTTCAATCTCGGTGCTCATCGACGATTAATGTGTCTATTGAGAGTTCTATCCCGTAAGGGGGGTGATCTCCTTCAGCAACGTCTTCTTGTAAATCGACCATGCTATCAAGATTCAGAGTCACTCGTTGACCTGTATTCGAATCTGAACCCAAGTTTTCACTTGAGTCAATGTACAGAACCCCCTCTAGATTAGCCACAATTGGAGAAATGAGGACCAGGGGGTGAGCAGGCTTTTTCCAAACCCCTTTGATACACTAATAAAAGATCAGACCATGCATGTAAGATTCATGATTCGATTTATGGAAAAATGCGTGAGATGTAAATGTTATAGCTGCATTCACAAAGGGTTAATGTGCCATGGTGCGAAATAAATAATATGCTTGTCAATCCATTTGAAACAAACAGGTTAGTCATTAGGTAAAAATGAAAACGGGTGGAAATGAAAATCCAACACTTGGGGTTGGATTTGAGATTTGTAATATGTCTGTGTGAACATCGTAATATGAGTGGTGTAAGTGAGGTGACCAAGTTACCCGTATGGTAATAGGTCGATATTTTGAGATTTCATACTATGACTAAATCTCATGGAATGGGGAGGTCAAGATTATTTCGGGTAAGCAGTGCGACATACCTTGATGAAATCGAATAACATGAATATAACCACCGTATGTAGCTTTTGAATGAATGATTTAGTTATCTTGCCCAATTAGGATGGAGTTTCGGATGTTGATGTGACCATCACAATATGAGGGTATGCAGTGATGCATGAATCTTTGCCTCGTGTGGGAAAATGGTTCGAGTATTAAGCATATACCCTTGAAGATTTGGTAAGGTAAGGTTTTTGAAATAAGTTCACCCCTTGTGGGCTTAGGTTTAGATATCAACTGGGATATCACTTAATGTGGGAAGACATGGTTTGTGTTTTACCTTGTTTAAACTTTTGGTGTGTATAATTGCCCCGGAAGGGTTGTGAATCGGACGCCAAGTGGGCATCGAGCAAAAATTTTGGGTAGGTTTGTCTTAAGAGTCGGACATCATGTGGACGTCATGTTGAAAAATGGATAAATGATGTTACATGATTCTAATTGATTTCATGTTGTCCTAGGGAGACACGATCTCGAGTGTCAACAAAGTCCTAAGTATGAGTGATACCAAATTGGTATCATGTTGATGATAACATGATATGTCCATTTAATTTGTTTTAATATCATGAGTGTGTGCATTCAAGTGTCTGCATTAAGATTCATGGTTAGCATGGCACATTTGTATAATGCATGATGAATCAAAAAGTAGTAAACACATAGCACATAGCACATAATATCCAACTTTCAACCATACAACTCCCGCACGTAGGGTTTTTGAATAGTCTCTATCCTAAGTTTGGTTCATCTTAGTACCACGAGGATACTAAGGAGTGCACCTGCAGGAAAATATAATGCATGGTCATTTGTTGGGTAACACCCTAGGGAAAATGCCTATGTTTATTTACATGAGGTTTGTAAATTTGTTGCTGATGTAGAAGGTTCTTCTTGCACTAAAATACACTCTAAGCCTCTCCCCAAATGGGTTCTCACGAGGGAGGTATATGAGATATGGAAATAAGTGCTCCACCCTCTCAAGTACTATCTTTTCTCAAGGAGGAAGATAAGTACAAGAGAAAGCTGACTTACGGGGCTAATCTCCTCTATTGCAATGGAAAATTATGAATATGTCATGATTAAGAAAATACAGAATAATGTGATCAATAATTTTCGGCACTTATCCAAGATCTAAAACCTTTGAATAAAAAGTTTAAGAAAATATCCCCAGCAGAGTCGCCACTGTGAGCAGACGACACGGAGCGATGGGCTGAGAGCGCGCTGAGAATAAGAGACGTGGTCCATCAGGGTGTTTAAGTGAAAATGAAATGTACTGGGTCATGGACCTGGAAAGGTTTAAAAGAGAAAGAGAAAACATTCTTAGTGTAGATTCGCCACCTGGATTAGCTCTTCCAGGAATTAAAGTCTTGTGAGGCTTAACGTCCGAGGGACGGCCCATTAAGACACAGAGATTCGGGTTCGAAATAAGTTGATTATTTCTTATTGGATCACATTATATTACATCTATAGAAAACCATATTTCTTAATTTTGCATATTCGAACTTATGTCGTTTTTAGGTTTGTAATCTATGATCTAACACGCATGTGGAAAGCTGTAAATCCATACATAAAAAGATAAATTAATGCGGAAAAGTAAAGATTAAAATTACATAACCTCGGGGGATGGAACCTCCTGCCTAATCTATTAATTACAATTCCCAAAAAAATAATTAAAAATTACAATGCCCGAAGGAAAAATAAATTCCTAAAAATAAATCTAACCTGCATCCACAATGGTTAGCACATGATATATAGTTCAACATGAATATTTACATGTATGCTCGTTTTGATTTTGGTGAGGCCGTGTGGCATAATTAAAAAACATCGACGATTGAAAATTCTTGTTTAGAAATAAAATGATTCATTTTATTTACAAATATGTTGGTTGTTTTTATTAGTGAAAATGACCACATGGTAAAATGTGATGCCTGTTATCCGGGAATAATTTTTATTCCCTTCGTTGGGGTAATCTAACATGAATTTTCATAAATAGAAAAGAAGAAGAATGAATATTACATTGATATTTACATAATAGAATAAATCAAAATTATTCCTAGGTCATCATTTAGAATAAATTGAAACATCAAAAGAAACAAAAGATAGAACAACTCTAGGAACTCAAAGACTTACCCTTTCGACGTGAATCCACTTCGGCATACCCGTATGATCCCCGGGAGCGTTCCTCGTTCGTTTTTCAGTTATGTTTGTGTGGAAAACAAATGTTTATTTATGCAAAAGATAATCAGACTCGGGTTCTAAATTTGTTTTAGACCCGAGAATATTTGAGGATTTTTTAAAACGAAATAGATGGAAGAAAGTTGATTTGAAAATCGTAAAGTTTCGGAATCCAAACTTGTTTTGGATCCGAATTATTCAAATAATTTTTGAAAGAAAATATTTTCGTAATTTTTCTTGTTGTTCTTTCTCGTGAAAATAGAATTTTTCTCTAATTTTTCTGGTCCCAAATACTGAAAATTTTTCGAATATTTATAAGTGAAAATCCCAAAAATACCAAATTTAATTTCCGGCCAGACTTCTAGCAAGACAGGTTCGCGATTTCCCCCCGATTTTTTAATTTTCATTTTTTTCTGTTAATTTTTTTAAAAAATATATAATAATTTAATTTTCACCAAAATATCATTTTTAAATTCTTAAAAATATAATTTAAGTCCGTAAAATAAATTGCCGACGAGGAACATTCCCATTCGGAGATCTTCAGATAATCGAAAATTGTGTAATTCAAGGATAAAACTCCCGAAAAACCGTCATCATTGAATGCGCGAGCTGGTACTAAATCCCTTGCTAACATACCCGTACTGAGCATATGGCATTTTTGTTAAAGTTTATACACATGCTAAGGAGATAATATTCTATATTACGTACACAAATGTCAATTAGTATAATTTTGTTAGATTGTTTTCATCTTGAATTGATTGTGTATTTTGTATTTTTATATTTTGTCACAACTCTAATTTATGTTTCATATGTATGTCATTCGAAATATGAATAAAGGTTTAGTATGATCAACATGTTTCCCTGTGGGATTGATATTTAAAACTACATCGCAACCGTATATTTACAATTTCCACTTTTCTAATTGGCTAGCAATATTGACTACTTGTTAAATTGGGAATTTGTAGTGCTAGAAAAATGCGAACAAATGACCGTTAATAAACATCTTTAGATCAATCTTAGGACCAGTTTGTTTACCGAAAATTATTGTGCAAGAAAATATTTTCCGGATTTTTCAGCATTTATTTGACATGAAAAATAAGTCAAATGAATATATTATACAAGTTAACATGAAAATGTAGTGTAAATAAAAGAAAATGTTTTCCCATGGTACAAGATGGAAAAACATTTTCCTTACATTTTTACCTCACCTCCTCCATTATTACCATCACCACTTCTTACCCACACCAATACATCTATTACTTTCTTCACCCCATCACCATCACTTCCACCACACTACTACCATCACCACCACTTCCTCCACCATTATTACCACCACTTCTTCCACTCCACCACCTCCACCACATCCATCACCCTAGCACCACCATCTTGTTACCGCTACTATTACCACCACTTTCTCCACTCCATTACCGCCACCACCTGCACCCTATCGCCACCATCATCATCACCATCATCATCACTTCCTCCACCATTATTACCATCACTTCCTCCACTCTGTCACCGTAACCACCACCTTGCTATCGTTACCACCACACCCTCACCCTACCACCACCACTTCATCAACCATTATTACCACCACTTCTCCCACTCCGTTGCCGCCACCATCACATCTCCACTCCTCCGACACCACTGTCATGCCGCCCTCACCACCATCACACCTCAACCCCAACACTACCACCACTTCCTCCAACGTCACCGTCAACACCACATTTACCTCTTACGACTACCTTTTTTTTATTATACAAAATCAATTAATATATAATTGATATTTTAATAGAAATTATTTTGTATAAAATAATTATTATTTTATGTTTCTCACATACACATATGTATATATAAATTATAATATGATATTACATATTTAAATTTGTTGTTGAAAATTATTGTTCAGAATTGTAAACAAATATCAAATTATATTTTAAAATTTATTGTAAATGTGATGAAATTTCCTAACTCTCTATAATGATGTTTTAACTTTCATTCTTGTTACAAGTCATTAAAGGAAAATCATTATTGAATTTTGGGGACTTAGTTTGGCAAAATATTCGTACATATCAATAATTTCTATTTTTTATATTTATTGACCGTTTTTGTGGATAAAATGGGCATTTAGCATTTAGGGAAATTTTTTTTAGAAAAAAAGGATTGTATTAAATCAAAGGAGATGGGCAACACAAGAGGGTGGCGTAGACATCCAAACCCATGTTACCTCATCAAAATGAGCTGACCACGCTAAAGTATGTGTTAAAACATTAGCATTTTAGAAACAAGACTAAAAACACAAGCCAAAAAAGATCATTTTAATGTTTTACAATCCTAAACATAGGACAAAAAATAAGAATAGACATCATATCTGAAATAATAATGGCATCATGTAAATGGCATCATGTTTTACAATCCTATCTGAAATAATAATGGCATCATGTAAAACGTTGCTATCTATTTCAATAGTAATATGAGTGAAGCCTATATCTTTAAGCCAAGATAAAGCCTCCCGAACTGAAAGTGCTTCCGCTTCAAGAGCGAAAACATGAGATAACAAAACTCCTTACTTGGCACAAACAAAACTACCGCCAGCATTACGTACCATTAACCCGAAGCACACATGATCTCCATCTTAAAAGATTGCACTGAGTTGCATTTTACAAAGGGAACATAAGGTGGTTCCCAACCAATAGGCGATGTGCTAAGTTGATGCTCCTGCTGCCAACCTGAAGCAATGGGTATTGCTGGACTAGCCTAAGCAGTGATAGGTGGAAATTAGTAGTGCTTAATTATGCATTTATGTGCTTAATTGTTACATGAAATATCAACTTTTATCACATTTTGGTGAATTTTCAAGCTATGAAGACCTTCCCAGCAGACTGTGCAAAATGGGAAACTAGGAAGAAAATCTAAGGAAAAGAAGTGTAGCTGATGTCAACCACTTAATTCTTCCTAAATGGACATTCATTAAAAGAGAAATAAGGAATTCTACCTAAATTGGAACTCCTTAATTAGTTGATTGGTTTATTTCCTTTGCCAATAAGGAAAAGAAGGGAAAGAATCCTATTTGATTAGGAAATCTTAGGAGCTGATGTGTGCACATCAAAGAAGAGGAAAAAGGAGATATTTATCATTTATTTACTAGCTTGCCATTATGCTTGGTGGATAAGTTTAAGCTAGATTTTCCTTTTAATAATAAAATTAATATTTATTCTTAAGATAATCCTACATAGGAGTTGTTATCTCTTAATTAGGAGTTTGAAATTATTTAGGATTGTTTTTAGTTTACCTATTCAGTTTTCTACTTTCTCTAAAAGTAATCGGTGGTATTTATACCTTATTTTTACCGATTTCAAAGGAGATTCGGAGACCTAAGCATTAGATTTTCATTTTCTTTACTTTCTCTATTCAAACTCATGTTTTGTTATTTTCTTTTAATGGAAAATCATCTTTCATCAATTATGAGTGAGTAGTTCTCTTGCAAGCCGAGCCTACCATTAGGCATGCAATATGAAGGTCTTCTCTAGTCTGATTATGTGAACTTTATTTATATCTTTTGATAGATTGTGTATTTGAATACTTAATTTCTATTGAGTTTCGACCGGACTCATACATGGTATAATGATAATTACCTTGGGGAGATTTATTATAGTTAGAATCACAAATACACACACATATTACAAGCAATCGGGGGGGGGGGGGATTGAGTATGTTGCCAAGGGTTTTGGTTTCGATTGGATTCTTAACTAAACTTAATGCAAGTTTACTGATTTAACAAGTGCCTAGGGGAGACTTAAATTAGTATTCTTAGAAACCAAGTGAAGTCGAGGGGTGAGCTTGGAGAAATCTAGTTAAGAGACCTTTGATCTTTATGCTTAAACATGTTTATTTATATCTTTTAGTGGAGAAGAACTTTATATTGCTTGTAGGCAGGTGATGCTTGTGCGTTTTCTCATTATTTACAAATCACCTTTAGTTATTTACTTTTATTTTTATCATTTTAATCAAACAACCAAAAAAACCTCAAAATTCTAGATGTCCTTCTGAACTAGTCTACCAGGGAAACCTTGAACTATTTTAGATTGCTCCTTATGGGATACGATACTTGTTCTTGCCACTCTACGGCTTGACCCTAGTACACTTTCTAGGTATACCTTTTGGGCACAACAAGTTTTTGGCACCATTATCAGGGAGAAATTTTAAAAAAAGTTTGATAATTTAATTGTAGATTGGTGTGTTTAATTTTGTTTGTTCTTAGCTTTTTAGGAAAACAAGATTCTAGGAAGGTCTTTTCAATTGTATGCGTAGAGCGAGACTTCCTCCAGAATTTCCATTAGATCTAGAGATAGAAAGAACTTGTCGAAGAAATAGTGATGCTGTAAGAAGAGCTCGTGAATGGTGCTTATTCCACCCAATGGTGTAGTTATTCCCCCAAACCGTAATCTTGATGGTGAAGATCAACAAAGACTTGGGGATGATGTTACTAATCTCATCCTCCTCGAAGCAAAACACTTGGAACTTATTTGCAACACAATACTGAGGGACACTCTTCATGTATTGTGATACCTCAAGAGGGAACAATATTTTCGAGATAAAGGCTTCCATGATACATATGCTTCAGGCAACCATCCAACACAGAGATCTTCCTAGAGAGGATCCGAACTTACATGTCCAAGATTTCGTTACAATGTGTGATACCTTCCGTACGAATAGAGGTACCTCGGATGATGTGATAAGATTGAAGCTCTTCATGTTTCACTAAGGGATAAAGCAAAACTTTGGATGAAGACTTTTCAACCAGGTTCCATCATAACCTGGAGCGACATGGCGAAGGCCTTTCTGAACAAATACTTTCCACCAAAGAAGGCCTTGAGGATAAGGAATGAGATTACAAAATTTTCCATGTTTCCAGACAAGTCCCTGTTGGAAGCATCGGAAAGCTTCAAGGAGATGTTGAGAAAAGTTTCTAATCATGGTATTCTCGTATGGATACAAGTGTAAAATTTTTACAATGGGTTAACTAACTCTCATAAGATGCAAATCGAATCAGTTGCGAATGGTGACTTAGAAGACTTTGCTCCAGAGGAGATCTTCGAGATAATTGAAAAACTTGTCAATACAAGTTCTAAATGGCATTCTTTGCATGAAGATAGACCTAAATCTCAAGAATCACAAGCTATCACCGATCTCTCCAACAAATTTGATTTGTTACTCTCACATTTCACAAAGAAGAATATTTCAACCATTTCAAGCTTAAAGCCTAGTTGTTGTGAATATTATGGAGGTAACCATGGAAGTTTAGATTATGATGTTTCCCTTACACAAGAGCAATGTGATTTCGTACAAGGAAATTACAGAGGTGGAGGAAACCTGTTCTCCAATACTTACAATCCAACATGGATCCAAACTTTGCATGGAAACCTCAAGGACAACCTCAATTTTAACAGTAACAAGGTCACTTCCAGTAGCCTCATTAAAGTCAAAATGCTCAACATGCAAGTTCTTCCCAACCTTTAAGAAAGTTAGAACTGGAAGAAATGAGAGAGATGATGAAACAATACTTGAAACAGAACCAAGCTCACATGAAGAACTTGGAAACACAAATTCATCAAATTGCCCAAGTTGTTACTCCAAAAGGGAATGGAGGTCTTCCCAGCAATATAGAGACAAATCCAAAGGAGGAGTGCAAGGCAATATCTCTCAGAAATGGTAAGGTTGTGAACTCTACTAACCCTATGGTTATTGATCTTAATGAAAATGCAGGTAAGAAATCAAAAGAATGCAAGGAGAAACCTCAGGATATCTTGTCTCAAATAGAAACTATGTAAACAGAGACCTTGTTGGACACTTATTCAACAAAACCTGATGATAACAAAGAGAAGACCTCCAAAGTCGAACAAAAGTCTATCATACCAACTTATCAACCGAGGATACCTTATCCTCAAAGAGCTAAGAAATATGAAATGGTTAAGAACTTTGATAATTTTCTTGAATTTTTCAAAAATTGCACATTAACATTCCTTTTGTAGAAGCTCTTGCTCAAATGCCAATGTATGTGAAGTTTTTGAAGGAACTCTTGTCAAACAAGAT
The DNA here is from genome assembly GCA_949673415.1 of Euphorbia schlechtendalii. Classification (NCBI taxonomy): domain Eukaryota; kingdom Viridiplantae; phylum Streptophyta; class Magnoliopsida; order Malpighiales; family Euphorbiaceae; genus Euphorbia; species Euphorbia schlechtendalii. The sequence continues at coordinate 50,102 of CATIWQ010172650.1, read as the reverse complement.
AAAGCTGGAAAATGTGGCTATGGTGCAACTTAACCGAAATTGTTCCTCTATTTTACAAAGCAAACAACCTTTACCGACTAAGCTTAAAGACCCGGGGAGTTCTTATATTCCTTGTTCTATAGGATATCTTGATATTGACAATGCTTTGTGTGATTTAGGAGCTAGTATCAACTCTATGCCATATTTTGTGTATAAACAACTTGGTTTAGGGGAATCTCAACCTACTAGGGTATCCATTCAATTAGTGGACCGAACAATAAGATATCCTAGGGGAATTGTTGAGGATGTGCTATTTAAAGTAGGGAAATTCATTTTACCGTAAAATTTATTGTCTTAGACATGGACGAAGACATGCATGTTCCCATCATTTTAGGAAGACCTTTCTGAGCTACTGGTCGAGCTCTTATTGATGTTCATAATGGAAAGTTAATCTTGAAAATACATGGTGAGGAAGTTGTTTTTAAAATGCATGAAGCTATGAGGTATCCTCCTTCAGTGATGACCAATGTTATTTCATGTATACCACTTATTTGAATTTAAATCCATAATTTTTCAAGAGTTAAATGAAGAAGAGTTGAAAGAGGAGGAAGATCTTGTGGAATAATTGAATGAAGCTTAATTTGGATGCGAGAAGGTTTTAAACAGCGAGAAGGTTTTAAACAGCCTGATCGTAAAATTACCGAGCCAAAAGAAATCCAACCTGTTCTTGAACTCAAACCCTTACGAAAACATCTTGAATATGCCTTTCTTGATCCACCAAAAAACCTTCCCGTTATAATTTCATCTAACCTTTCCCTAGACCAAAAGGAAGAGTTATTTAACATCTTGCAAAAAAACAAGGAGGCCTTGGCTTGGAAAATTTCAGATATCAATGGTATAAGCCCTTCGATATGTGTTCACAATATCTTGATGAATGAGAACCACAAGCTGGTAGTACAATCTCAAATAAGACTTAATCTTAACATGATGGAGGTTGTGAAGAAGGAAGTGATTAAGTTGCTTGATGCGAGGATTATATATCCCATTTCTGATAGTATTTGAACAAGTCCTGTCCAAGTTGTTCCTAAGAAGGGTGGCACAACCGTGATTCAAAATGAGCAAGGAGAGCTTGTTCTAACTAGAACTATCATAGGTTGGAGGGTTTGTATTGATTATCGCAAACTTAATGACGCAACAAGGAAGGATCATTTTTCCCTTCCTTTCATTGATAAGATGCTAGAAAGACTTTATGGATATCAATTCTATTATTTCCTTTATGGATATTCGGGTTACAACCAGATCGCCATCCATTCGAAAGACCAAGAGAAGACCACCTTTATGTGTCTTTATGGGATATATGCTTATAGAAGAATGTCATTTGGTCTATGCAATGCTCCAACAATGTTTTAGAGATGTATAATGGCCATTTTTCATTATATGGTAGAGAAAACTATGGAGATCTTCATGGATGACTTTTTTGTTTTTGGGAAGACCTTCTAGGTGTGTCTCCAAAATCTCAAGGTTGTCTTAACAAGATGTAGAGATACCAACCTTGTATGTAGTTAGGAGAAGTGTCACTTCATGATCAGTGAAGGGATAGTCCTCGATCACAAAATCTCTACGAAAGGAATGGAGGTTGACAAGGCAAAGGTGGAAGTTATTCAAAATCTAAATGCCTCAACTTCGATTAAGGAAGTCAGAGGTTTTCTCGACCATGCAGGTTTCTATAGGAGATTCATCAAAGACTTGTCAAAGATAGCACATCCTTTGACAAACTTGCTCCACAAGGATGTTGATTTCAAATTTGATCAAAAATTACTTGAAGACCTTCGAGGAACTGAAGAAGAGATTGATCAATGCACCTATTATGATTTCCCCAAACTAGACAAAGCCTTTTGAGTTGATGTGTGATGCAAGTGATGCTTGCTTTGGGGTAATCTTAGGCCAAAGAGTGGAGAAGCATTTCAAACCTATCTACTACGTAAGTAAGATCTTGGCTGATGCTCAACAAAATTACACAACCACTGAAAAGGAATTACTTGTTGTAGTTTATGCTTTTGATAAATTTCATTTTTATCTTGTTTTGTCCAAGGTTATTATTTTCACTGACCATGCAGCCTTGAAGTACTTGTTGGCCAAGAAAGATGCAAACCCATGTTTGATACGATGGCTTTTATTACTTCAAGAATTTGACTTGGAAATCAAGGATAAGAAAGGTTGTGATAATTTTGTGGTGGACCAACTTTCGAGAATTCCAGGAGAAGACCTTCATGCTGACAAGGTAATATCCGAGACCTTCCTTAATGAATAGTTATATGCGATTAGATCTTCCCCTTGTTTTTCTAATATTACCAATTTTCTTGCATGTAAGATTACACCAAGTTATATGAAATATGCTCAAAAGAAGAGAATCTTTGCTGACCTTAAATATTATTTTTGGGAAGAACCTTTTTTATTTAAGCTTTATGCAAATCAAAGAATTAAAAGGTGTGTTTCCAAAGAAGAGTTTGAGCCAATCTTTAAAATGCTCCATTATGCCGAAGTTGGAGGTCACTTTGGTGCAACCAGAACTGCTGCCAAGGTCTTGGAGTGTGGTTTTTATTGGCCAATGATCTTAAAAGATAGTCATCAATTTGTTTCCCAATGAAATGAATATCAAAGAACAGGGAATATTTCTACCAAGAACTCCATTCCCTTGAATATATTATTGTATGCAAGATCTTTGATATTTGGGGCATTGATTTCATGGGACCCTTCCCTATTTCAAATGGAAACAAATATATCCTTTTGGCGTTTGACTATGTGAGTAAGTGGGTTGAGGCTATTGCAAGCCCAACTAATGATACAAAATGTTTGGTAAAGATTTTTAAAGAAGATATTTTCCAGGTTTGGTTGTCTTAGAGCTATAATAAGAGATCAAGGTACTCACTTCTGTAACTCTAGTTTTGAAAAGCTATTATCTAAATATGGAGTTGTACATAGGATTGCTACCCCTTATCACCCACAAACTAGTGGGCAGGCCGAGTTCTCCAATAGGGAGATCAAGCGCATTCTTAAAAAACTATTAGCATTTCCAGGAAGCATTGGTCTAGCAAGCTAGACCATGCCTTGTGGGCTTATAGGACAACATTCAAAAACCCCATTGGCATGTCACCATTTTTGTTACTTTATGAGAAGTCTTGTCATCTTCCGGTTGAGCTTGAATTTAAAGCTTTATGAGCACTTACATTTTTAGATTTTGACAGGACTAAAGTGGGAGAGGCTAGGAAATTGTAGCTTAATAAACTTGAAGAGTTCAGATTATTTAGCTTTGAGAATGCCATGCGGTAGAAAGAAAAGATAAAAGCTTGGTATGATAAAAGGATTCAGGTTAAGGAGTTATTCCTTGGTTAACAAGTTTTATTATTTAACTCTCGTTTGAAGTTGTTTTTAGGAAAACTTCTCTCTAGATGGACAGGTCCATATTCAATGGTGAAGGTCTTTCCCCATGGTGCGATAGAGATCACAAATAAAAAGGAGGAGACCTTTAAGGTTAATGGGCAGATACTAAAACCTTACCTTACTACTTAATAACCTGAAGCCATGGAGGAGAAATTCCTCCTAGCACAACCTGAGAAAGTCTTATAGCTGTGATCGCTTCATGCACCAAGTGAATTAAGTTCTAGGAAGACCTCGAGGTTATTCCAAAACTCTCCCTTTATCTCTTTCAATGGTGAACGGTATACAAGTTTTCTTTCCCTAATTGTTTTGATCCAAAAGACCTTTTTCTTCTGTGTTTAAAATTCCTTCTTCAATGCTTTGAGGGCAAAGCATGTTTTAAGTGTGGGGGAAGGGATGAAGATTTTGAAACTTTGATTTATAGCTCTTTAATACTACTGATTATATTTGATTATGCATGATTTGCTGAAAATATGGTTAAACTTTCCGCTAGAAGACCTTCACTACTTCTGCTTGTACTTATATTAATTTACATATAGACTTTGTTTAACTACTCTACTATTGTTTCAATCTTGAAAATGTGAATAACTTGGAATTCTTTAGTCAAAGGCAAAGATGCGGATTGTAATGATAAGATTTTTGAGAAATTTGAATGAGCTCGATTTTTTTTAACCTTTTAAAGCATGTAAAGTTTGAAAAGTTTTAATTTTTACTTTAACAAGTAGCCTAGATCATTGGCATACCCTTATTTTGATAAGAACTTGAGCCATCTCTTCATGTTATATATCGATTGTTTATTCTTGCTGAGTGGGCAAGACCGTGTTGCATTAGTTAGAACTTGCTATGGGAGATACATGTAATGATTGTATATGATTATGTGTTAGTCATTTTGAGATCACATTAATGATAAGAACTTGCATTGGAAGATTAAGGCATTAAGATTACCCTCTCTAGCTAAAAAGCCAAACTAAACATCAAACCCTTAGATAGCCCCATTTGAGCTTAAAGCCCTCTTTTTCTTACACATAATAACCCAAAACCTTCACTTTGATTCCCCAAAACACCCAAGATAATTCAATAAAGATTTCCATCATTCAAAAGTAACTGTAATCCCAACCACAGGCACACCTTCTTAAAGTGAAAGATCTTCTCTGAACAGATAAGATCTTCTCAAAGTCAGAATAGTGCAAGAAAAGGAACAAGATCTTGAGATAGAAGACAACATCAAGAATGACAACTTCAAATTGTGTTTAATTTTAAATTTCAAATTAAAGGAACAAGAAAGAAAATAGATTTAAAATTTTTTGTGTTTTAGTATGTGATTAAATTGTTTTAAGGTTGAGTTGTTTAGAAGAATGTACTTCAAGGAAGAGCTTCTATTATGCTAAAAGTCAAAGGTTTCCTCTGCTCTTCATGTATAATTTGTTTCTGAACAAGGTTTTCTGAATTCGAGAAAGAAGCTGCATAAGTCATCAAACTGAATCTCTATTGAAAGATCTTTTTTAAAAGACCTCTTATCATTGTGGTGGAAACTTGACCAATTGGAAGCATATGGTGTTTGTAAGTTGCTTTTGCTGAATGAGGGAATGTTCTTTTCAAATAGCCTAAACACCGAGTGAGAGTGAATCTTGTGAGGCTTCCTGATTTTTAAGTAAGAAGTTCAAGTTTTCTTAAGTTGTGTGCTTTTCATGGTTATAAAGAATTACTTTGAAAAAGGTTACCTAGTCCTATTGTTGATTTTTGAACTTGCATTGAAAAATGAATTTCCAGTTTATTCTTAATTGCTTTGTTGAGCTTTAGTAGTTGTTTACCGCTTAGTCTATTATTGGATTGCTTCAAGACAAGCAAATGTTCAAGTGTGGGGGTATTTGATAGGTGGAAATTAGTAGTGTTTAATCATGCATTTATGTGCTTAATTTTTACATGAATATCAGTTTTTATCACATTTTGGTGGATTTTCAGGTTTCTTCCAGAATTATGAAGATCTTCCCAACAGACAATGCAAAATGGGAAACTATGAAGGAAATCTAAGGAAAAGAAGTGTAGCTGATGTCAACCACTTAATTATTCCTAAATGAACATGCATTAAAAGAGAAATAAGGAATTCTACCTGAATTGGAACTCCTTAATTAGTGGATTGATTTTTTTCCTTTGCCAACAAGGAAAAAGAAGGGAAAGAATCCTAATTGATTAGGAAATCTTAGGAGTTGATGTGTGCACGCCAAAGAGAAGGAAAAAGGAGATATTTATCATCTATTTACCAGCTTGCCGTTATGCTTGGTGGATAAGTTTTAGTTAAATTTCCCCTTTTAGTATTTACCCTTAAGATAATACTAGATAGGAGTTGTTATCTCTTAATTAGGAGTTTGACATTATTTAGGATTGTTTTTAGTTACCTATTCAATTTTCTACTTTCTCTAAAAGTAATCGGTGGAATTTATACCTTGTTTTTACCGATTACAAAGGAGATTCAGAGACCTAAGCATTAGATTTTCGTTTTCTTTACTTTTTATGTTCAAACTCATGTGTTGTTATTTTATTTTAATGGAGAATCATCTTTCATCAATTATGAATGAGCAGTTCTCTTTCAAGCCGAGCCTACCATAAGGCAGGCAGTATGAAGGTCTTCTCCAGTCTAATTATGTGAACTTTATTTATATCTTTTGATAGATTTTGTATTTGAATACTTAATTTCTGTTGACTTTCAGTTGGACTCATACATGCTATAATGATAAGTACCTGGGGGAGATTTATTATAGTTAGAGTCACAAATACACACACGTATTACAAGAAACCGAGGGGGATTGTGTATGCTGCCAAGGGTTTTGATTTTGATAGAATGCTTAACTAATATTAATGCAAATTTAATGATTTAACAAGTACCTAGGTGAGACTTAAATTAGTATTCATAGAAACCAAGTGAAGCTGAGGGTAAGCTTGGGGAAATCTGGTTAAGAGACATTTGATCTTTGTGCTTAAACAAGTTTGTTTAGGTCTTTTAGTGGAGAAGAACTTCATATTGCTTGTAGGTAGGTGACGCTTGTGCTTTTTCTCATTGTTTACAAATCACCTTTAGTTATTTACTTTTATTTTTATCGTTTTAATCAAACAACCAAAAAACCTCAAAATTCTAAAAGACCTTTTGAATCAGTGTACCAGGGAAACCTTGAACTATTTTAGACTGCTCCTTGAGGGATACGACACTTGTTCTTGTCACTCTACAACTTGACCCTAGTACACTTGCTAAGCATACCTTTTGGACAAAACAAGTAGAAACCGCCACAGCCCTCCACTGCTCCATTGATGCACGAGCAAGCCTGAAGACAGATTGCGATTGAGAAGACACTCCTTTCCACACAACCTTGTTCCTCGCATACCAAACAGCCCACATTAGATAGGCAACCTGCTACAGAAAAATAAGGTGCTTATGCATAATCCAATCACATAAAAAGGCATTAGCCACATGGTTTAAAGATGGTACAAGTTGTGCATCAAAAAAGGACCAAACACGCCGTGCTAAAGAACACTCAAACAAAGCATGGACTATAGACTCTTGATGAAGAAAGCACATGGAGCACACCGCCTCCTGTACAACACATCTGTGCAACAAATTACCCTTAACTAGAAAAACATCCATGATAATTCACCATATAAAAACCTTCAACTTTAAGGGCAAATTTGTATTCCAAAACTTATTCCAACAAAATGAGAAATAGGTAGAGTACCATTCTGATCATAAGAAAGCTACCTATATGCACACTTTACCGAGAAAATGTCGCTTGCTTCCAACGGCCATGAGGGCGTATCCCTAAAAGAAAGCCGAGACAATGGAGTTCGTAAGATCAGCTATACTTCCTCTTCCTCGAAAGTCATTCGTAGACGGTTAATATTCCACTCATCACCACGGATCAACCATGAAAGCTTACGTCCCCAAAGATTGATATTCTCCTTTCCCGTAAGAATTATCCTCTCTCTAGTATTAACCCAAGCATCATCACAAATACTAACTAAATGGCCGTCTCCTACCCGCCACCTTACATGAATTTTAAAAAGAGGCATCGCCGAAACATACTCCTCCACGGTCTCGACGACAAAAGGCATATAGGGAAATTTAATTCAAATATAAGAAAATATATACAACCAGCAGCAATCTTATAAAAAAAATATAAGGTTCTAGCAACATGAAAATGTTTAAAATTCATATTTTCCCTCAACGTTCTTACTGTATTTATGAATAAATATTCTCCAATACAAAAATATATAAATATAAACATTCAGGATTTATTTTTTTTTTGTTTGTTTGTATTGTTATATATTATTGCCTAAAGAAATATGATTACTAATTATCTTATTCTCATTAGCAATTTCTGCTAAGAAGTCAGAATAAGGAACTTTTATTTTTTTTGGTTTGTTTATGTAATAATTATAAATGCCGCCATATTCTCATGCCAAATTGTTAGAAGGATCATTCTCTCTAATATTAAATATTACAAAGAGAACATTATCACAAAAATAACAAATTAAATTGAAATTACGCGTCATTTGTATTCTCATTAACCACATGCATGCTTATCCCTATTTTATTAGCGATTAATGTGCACTACAAGAAATCGAGTCTTTTGTGACAATCAATGTTATCACAAAAAAGTAAAATGTTGTCACCTATAACATTACGTGACAATAAGAAGTTGTCACAGGATCGTCGCTGGTATGAGAGTTACGGATTTTTGCATCAAAATGTTATCATAAATATTAAAATTTTCTATGACAACAATTTTTGTTATTATTGATAAAATAACACAGTCTTCACAAAATGTGTTACTTGTCACATATAATAAATCAAAATGAACTACAACTACATGACAACTTTAAAAGCCAACACAAATACTTAATTTTTTGTGACAACTTTTATTGTAATGAAAAAGGAAACATAGTCGCTACAAATGAGCTACTTGTCACATATAATACATCAAATGAACGAAACTACATGACGACTATTAAAGTCATCATGAAAATAATTATTTGTGATAATAATTCTTGTCATAAAAAAGTTTAAATGTTGTCACGCATGTATATATGTGACAAGAATTGTTATCACAAAGATATCATTGCTAATAACCGAGTTGCAAATAATTTTTTCAAATTTGTTGTCACATAATTGTAGTTTTTGTGACAATAATCTTTGTCACATAACTTAAGTTGTCACAAATAAAACAAGTTGTCACGCATTACACGAACTCATAACAACTTTTATTAGTTGTCATGAAAATATTATTTTTTGTGACAACTTTTACTTCAATTACAATATTTTCTTGTCACCACCTATATATAGTTACAACTTCACTTGTAACATTAAATATCCGTAAAAAATCACTATTAGGTAATTTGGATTGAATGAAGCTCAAATTTACAAAATTATAATTCAAATCAATTGATGTGTCATCTGAATTAATTAAATCAATCTTAATTGTATAGGATACACTTAAAATCTAAGTCAATACCTGATACACTAGCTCAAATGACGAATACCATTTCTGCTCAACTCAACCCAATAGTAATAGGTTCTAAGAGAACCATATCTTACCTTAAACAAATTATGTCAATCAATTATTATATATGAATAAAGACAAATAATTTGAAAGTATGAGATTGAATAAAAAAGGTATAAGCAATCATGCAATTTAAACATCTGCTATATCCAATGAAGTCATTAAACATTCCCAAACGGAAATTAAAGTAGCAGTAATGCCTCAATATGAACAAGTTCCGAACTGAACTGAAAGAGAAACCCTTAGCTTATTCATACCTCTGCGTGGTAACTTCTAAAAAATTAGTGCTAAAAAGGCAAGAGCTGATCTTATTATTCTTTAATGGGATATTATACTTGTCTCTCACTGATTCCAACTCTCAACAATAGAATTATATACATATCTGATGATGCTCTCCTGACAAATGGCATTTATATACATATTTGTATTCATTTTCATGATTCTTTCAATAAAAACAAATAAATAAAAAGAGTGAAATTTTGCTCACAATTCTTGTAATTTTATGAAAAGGGAAATGCTAGCAGGAATAGGACCTTCCATAGACGTTCCTCGCAAATTTTCTGCATAGTTTGATAATTTTTTAATGATAAGAATGAGATGAATATAAACCTAAATTTATTAAAATAAACATATATTGGGTATAAAACACTCAGGTTCGTCCATTTCCCATTTGATCACATTATAGATCTTGATGCCATTTCATGAGTTATGGTAACCTACAAGCAAGAAACAGACAATGAAAAAGGCAAGCAAAACAACAAGAACAAAATTAATGGCCTCATTAATGAGAAAATGTTGGAATAAAACGAGAATATTATTCAATTGTTGAAGATAGCCATGAACATGGCCATTGTCAGATCAAGGGCCAAATATTTTGAAACACAAAAAAAGACCCATATTTTGAAAAAAGAAAACAACGGTTTAGCTGCAGAACACACAACAAACTTCAATGAAAGAACTAAAATGAGAAGTCCCATGAAAGAAAGCAACTTCCATCATACTAGTTCAAGTCCTTGTCATGTAACTCTACAAAGAAGTGGTTAGCTTTAACAACACACTTTCTTCTTAGTTTTTATTTAAGAGATGTGTGCGCTTCCGGCGGAAACGTGCCTTACTTAATAATGAGGCAAGCTAGGTGCGCCTCACTACGCCCATGCATATATGAACAAAAAAATGTAACCGAAAACATAATTAAATAAGTGCATACCCTATATGAAGGAAAAAAATGTAAATGAACATAACCAAATAAGTGAATATATGAAGTTTCAGTCAATATCTCATTTTCGTACAGCTGTATACAAAAATTATACTAATACACCTGTTTGGAAAAAGAAAAGTTTACTTAGTTTTCTAGTGCAACAGGAGAATAAATATTATTCGTTCAAGCCTAAACCCTTAATGAATCAGTTATACAATCTGTGCTAACTAGAAAGTAGTTCAAACCTCGACCTTTGCTCTAGTGCATGATAACCAAATTAAATCTCAATAATTCAAATGAACAATCAAATTCTTGAATAAATGGAAAGGAGCATTTCCAAATTACTGATTATTTGCAAACCTTTGTACTACTGATTAGAACCTCAAATAGATGTTAGTTATTGTTAGGAATGAGCCCAGCCCAGCTTCAGTGGGGGATTCAAAGCCCAGGATTTGGAATGTTTACAAACGGAGAAATAGGAGAAAAGAATGAACGAGCTGTTGGGACCTGCTGTACCTTTAGTACGATGTTTGTCCATTAGCGTGTGTGCGTATATAATAGGTGTGTGTGTTGGTAGAGGGGTATCTTTGAATTAATTTGGGAATTGTTCCAGCTGCGCCTAGAGGGAAGAGGGGCATGTCCCTGGGTTTGTATTCTCAATATCAGTTCATTTACATATCCATTATCATCTTTTATTCCTTCCTTATATCAGTTGTCATTTCTCTATCAGTTATATGCACCCTTTATTATAATCTATCCAAGAATTAACCTGAAAAAAGACATGAAATTGAAATACAAACTCGACAAACTAAGGGGTTCTTCAACTGAAAAGGAAATATCTAGTCTAAAATTTAAACAACGGTTTGGAGTGTCCCTGGTGTAACTAAGCAAACAAAACGGTTTGTGCTTCTGAAATTCAATATGATATATGCAAATTATGTTATCTTCAAAGCTGATTCACATGTCAAGAAGAAAGAGAGGGGAAGAAAACAAAGGTCCAAGATTCCACTTATCCATTTCCTTCTAACTCATCCATGTTATGTTCAATTGACAAACAAACATTAGGATAGCTACTATAACAACATAAATTACCAAAATATTCTTCAACAGATCTTTCATAAGATAGAAAATCAAATTACTGAAAAATATTCAGCCATTTAGAGAAGTTCTTCAACCTATTAAAATTTAAAAACTACAAACCTTGAAATGTTACGACATCATTTCCACGAGACTGCATTTGAAACCAATTGATATTCAAAATCCACAATAAAAGTCAAAGACAACCAAAGTCAAAATTAGGTCACACCATGTGAAATTCAATTTACAATAAACCTACAAAATCGAACACAAATGTAACTACAGATAAATAGAAGACCTGGATTCCAACAGAAGGAGTGGGAGTATTAATATTATCGATGAAAGAAGCAACAACACACATAATAGTGAGGACGGTGACAACAAAAGTAAACAAAGTGTTGGCTCCGTACCAAAAGGAATGCATGTCTGCAAGCAGTGAGTTTAGATATAGCTTTGTGGCGGAGTTATAGCATATGCTAAGGAGACCAAACAAACGCAGACAGAGAATAGGGTTCTCGCAAATAAAGAGAGCTGGGAGAGAGAGAGGGAAAACTGAACATTGAAAATTATAATGGGGGAGTCGGTGTAAGTGCCTTTTCACTTTTAGTTTTTGTTCTATTTATTTTGACTTTGTTTCTAAATTTTTATTTGTTGTTTTCTTAAATAATTATATCATGATTTTTCATTCAAGTTACATTATAATCATTTCAGTTTATTATATTATTAATCACGAACGATAATTAAATATAGTTAATAATACTATTGATTGAATTATATTTTATAAATTAGTTACCATTATATGATGGAATATTATTATTGTAAATCATTAACTATTATTTATTATTACCAAAAATAAATATTATTTTAATAAATTAAATTATAATTATTTATATTTGTAAACAAGTATTTTTATTTAATAACAATTAATAAGTTTTACTATCAATTTTTATTTTAAATGAGAATAGTGTTCTGATAACGACTAAGGTCTAAATTTAGATTTTAAAGTTCAGGGTTGAATTAATGCATAAAATTTTTATTTCGTATATTCTTTTCTATAACTTTTCTAATAATATATTACCTTCACATATATTTCTATAACTTTTATTAGAAACTCTAACTTTCATATACATATTTTTATTATTTTTATAGACTCTAAATCTTTCTTATGCATATTTTTTTATATAAATGTTTAATTAACTTATGACTTTCCCATAACTTTTTGATACACTTGCTACATAATTTTCAAATTCTTTAATGGAATGTGTAACTTTCTCATACTTGTTGTATTTTTTATTGTTATTACCCTATTAAGGGTTGGCCCTATTTTTATAACATTTCATAATGCATATTATTATTTTATAACTTTCGTGTACACTTTCTATGACTATTTCGTATCACTAACTTTTTCATGTACATTAGGATTCAAGGTTTAAAGGCTTATGGTTCATGGTCACTTTCTTATACATTTCTTATACTATTTTATGGAATATAACTTTTTAAATATTCTCTAACTTTCCTATTACTTTTTATGTAGATTTTTAATACTTCCCGTAACATTATTTTATACATTTCATATTCCTTTTATAAATTTTTTTCATTGTAACTTTTCTAAATTATTTCTTATACCATTTACGGAACTTTGTCAATAACCTACTTTTCTATTACCTTTTTCATACCCGTAACTTTCTTTAACTTTCATATAACCTAAAATTTCATGTATTTTTTCTATTATTTTCGTAGAACTTATACCTTTTACAGTAACGTATTGAATATTTTATTTACAACTATTGCTTGTAACTAAAGTATTTTTTTAAGTTAAACTTATTGTCAAATACTAACTAATTATTTGCAATAAGCTTTTATATTGTAACATAATTTTTGTAACTATAATAAGCTATTTCTACATATTGAATAATCTTAGCTACAATAGAGACTTGTAATTGCAGTATTTAATTGTGTACATTTAGACTTATTGTCACAAAATTAATCGATTTTTTGCAACAAACCTTTCAAGTTGTCACACTAATTGTATTTGTGACATTTAAAACAATATTGTAACATATTGAATAACTTTGGTTATAACTACTACTTTTCATTAAAGTATTTTTATTATTTCAAGTTAAACTTGTTGTCACAAAACTAAAAAATTATTTGTAACAAATATATACGTTGTCACACATTCAATTTTTGTGACAATACCTAATTTATTGTCCCCTATTGAATTTTTTAGTTATAACCATTAGTTGTAACTGATCTTTCTGTTTCAAATTAAAAATATCGTCACAAAAATAATAAATTTTTTTCTCTAACATGCTTTAATGTTGTCTCCGAAATGGTATTTGTGACAATAAAATTTCTATTGTCACATGTTGAATACTTTTACTGACAATATGTAGTTGTAACTGACATATTTTTTGTTTCAAATTGAAATTATTGCCACAAAAAATAAATTTTTAGTAACATGTTTTTTATATTGTCACCAAAATAGTGAACTTGTGAATTTCGTCTCTACAATACGGGAAACCACTGACCCAAACCAACCTATATAAAATAGGTTGCCTGTCTTGATCATTTCATGTCTCTAGTGGGAATGCAAACCTTTTTATCCGTGGAGTCTAAAAAATATTTGTATAAAATATCTGAATTTAAAGCATATGAAAATAATATATATTCAAATAGAAAATAAAATTGAGTAAGAACAAAATTAAATAAATTAGAAAAATGTGAAAAAATGTAATGCAAACTTCAAATACATGTAACGTGGGTCATTTTCAAAAGGCGGTTTGTTAATTTTTTTTAAAAGTGTATCTGAGGTTTTGTAACATTAGCAAATCAAGAAATTTTCCTTTACTCCCTTAAATCAAGATGACATGACAAGGGCAATTTCAAAAACCTTTAATTCACATGTCTCTAATTTTCTCCAACACTAATGAAAGATTTGTCAAGTAGAGTTGATCTTCACGCTAATCTTCATTATTGATTTCCTATGCAAGCTCCTAACAACGATGATTGAAGGTTCCTGCAAAACAAGTAAAAGTGAAGGATCGAGGTTGTCCTGGAGAAACTCTCCAATGCCTAAGTCAACAACGGTTTGTAAGAATATTGTAGCAAAGTGTAACTAATGTACCTCAAATATTGACTCATGATGTCTATATATAAACTTTGATGTACCCTAGATTGAATATTGACCTAGGGTATCTTTATATAGACTTTGATGTATCCTAGATTGACTAGGAGTGGGAGTTATAATTTAATCAGTGTAGTATCTCTTAACTCCCTCCTTATCTCTTAGTGAGATTATGTTTATCATTAGGATAACGAATTCCATTGAATTTGAATTTCTTCCTTGTAACGGAAGTTCAAGTAATGGAATCCTATAAGAATTCTACCTTAATTGGCGAGATAGGTATTTCGGGCCAATTGAGATATCCCTGACTTTTTTATCCTAATAGACGCAACTTCTAATGGTTTGAATATGCTAAGGCGGCACTATCAGCTCAGGGGTTGGTATGTGCAAAGTATTTTAAAAGTCCACCCATAAGTAAGTGAAGTTTCTTTAGGACTTCAATCGTCATATTTTGGTTGAATTGCGCCGTATCATAGCAATTACTTTCCTAGCCATTCCACCCTAGTTAGATTGGGAAGCATATGGAGGGTGCTTTTCTATTTTGACACGATGTTTGGCTTGAGGTGATCGCTAAATTTTTCAAAATTTGAAACCGACCTAACAAGTGATACCACGTGTTGCGATTACTCTGAAAATGCAATGATGGATCCCCTTTTATTTCTTTTCAAACATGTATATAAGTGTGTTTGGTTTTGTTTTAACTTTTTTACTCTTCATCGTCTTTGCATTTCTTCCAAAAAGCAATTTAAATAAGTCTATACGAGAGCGAGCCATATTAAGTCTATGCGAGAGCGACCCATATTAAGCATATGTCATTTTTGTTTAAATTTACGCATGCTAAGGAGATAAAACTTAGATTACGTACACAAGTGTCAATTGATATAATTTTGTGCATGTAAATGATGGAGCAGAGCATTGAAACTAAATTAGACTGTTTTCATCTTCAATTGTGTCTTTTGTGTTTTTATATTTTGTCACATCTCTAATTTATATTTTATGTGTATGTCATTCGAAATAAGAATAAAGGTTAAATATGATCAACATGTTTCCTCAAGGGATTAATATTTAAAACTACATCGCAACCGTATACTTGCAGCTTCCACTTTTCTATTTGGCTAGCGATATTGACTACTTGTTAAATTGGGAACTCATTTGTAGTGCTAGAAAAATGCGAACATGTAGCTATTAACAAACATCTTTAGATCAATCTTAGGCCCCATTTGTTTACCGAAAAATATTATGTTGAAAAATATTTTCTGGATTTTTCAATGTTTATTTGACATGAAAATAAGTAAAAGGAAAACATTGTGCAAGTTAATATGAAAATGTAATGTAAATAAAGAAAAATGTTTCTCATAAAAAAGAGAGAACTTTTTCCCTTGCTTTTTTATCTCACCTCCTCCACTATTACCACTACTATTTCTTCAACCCACACCAACATATCTATCACTTTTTCCACCCATCACCATCACTTCCTCCACCCCGCTATCACCACCACCATCTCCTCCACTCTGCCACCACCACTACTTCCTCTACCATTGTTACCTCAACTTCTTCCACTCCACCACCACATCCTTCACCCTGCCACCACCACCTCCACCTTGTTACCGCTACTGTCACCACCACTTCCTCCACTCCATTACCGCCACCACCTCCACCTTGTCGCCACCACCATCACCATCATCACTTCTTTCACCATTATTACCACCAATTCCCCCACTCCATCAACATAACCACTATTGAACCCAAGTTCATAGTACTTAAAACGTTTTGAAAATAACAAGCTAACTAGGATAGTGAAATTAATTGAGTACTAAGTAGACTCTTAATTAATCAAGTTTACTTGAGGTTGTTTAAGGGAAAAGTCAGTTTACCAGATGATTAATTAAGTTTTGGCTTAGAGTAAGAAAAGCTGAGTTCAACCTAGTACTGCGAAGTTTATAAGGTATAGACTAAGCGAAGCTGAGTGAGCTTCGTATTATAAAAGCTGAGTTTCTTTGACAGTTAGAGAAATAAATGACATATGCGTTTAATGGTTTCTTTGAGGAACATAATATTTCCTTGATGCTTTTCAGGAGAAAAAAGTTGAAATTAAAGAAGATATTCAAGTAGTCCTCACAAACAAAAGGTGTCAGTACGGAATGTTGGAAAATCCTCTCTAAAGTCCAAGATAAAAGGAATTGTCCGACATGCGTCGTTTCTCAGTGTCTCCGCGCAACTCTGCAACGTCAGCAAGTCAACCATTCATAGAATTTCACATTACATCTCGCGTGCCTCTATCAGAATGAATTACTTGAAGGAAAATGAGTTTTTTACGCATTCGGATTAACGAATTAATCTCACGCTTCAACGTTCGAATTCACTGTCTCTAAATATCCTGGAATTTGTTTCAAACAGCAAAATTCAAAAGATATGAAGAGAAGAGAAATCGAAGACAAAGTCAAAATGAGAAGCTTGCAGCAGCTACTTCCAAGAGCTTCAAGTATAAATAGAAGATAGAAGCAGACATTCAAACTTGGTGAATCATCTCGAATTTCTTAAAAAGCTGAAACTCTATTCAATCAAATCCAGCTTTTAGAAATTCCAAATCAAGCAAACGCAAATCGTCTTTTTTGTTTGTAATAGAGAGAAATCACTTAAGATTTAACATTTTAAAGGATTCAAAACATTTTATAAGTTGAAATCCTCTGTTCGCAATTTCATTACGAAAATCTGAGTAACAGTTTGGGAATGGTACCCAAACTATGTTTGAGTGGTAGTTAGAAAGGAAAGTACTTTCTGTGATATAATCTACCCGCTGTAAAGGTTTCTTCACCTAAGGAAGGAAGGAAAACACTAGTGGATTAATGCTCGGAAAGGAATCCGGGGATTGGAAGTAGGCTAGGGGCCGAATCAGGATAAAATCTCAGGTGTTATAATTCTGAAAAGAACCAAGTAAAACATTCACCCTCTTTACTAATAACATTAAGCTATTTCGGACCAACAGCCACCACCTTGCTATCATCACCAACAAACCTCCGCCCTGCCACCATCACTTTTTTCACCATTATTACCACTTATTCCACTTCGTCGCCACCATCGCCACCACACCTCCACCCCTCCGACACCACTGTCACGCCGTCACCACCACCATCATACCTCAACCCCGACACCATCACCACCACTTCCTCCCATGTCACCATCCCACATATACCTCCCATATCCACATTTATTTTAATAGTACAAAACCAATTAAAATATAATTGATATTTTAATTTAACTTATTTTTTATATAATAATTATTATTTTATATGTCTCACACGCATATGTATATATAAGTTAAAATATGATATTGTATATTTAAATTTGTTTGTTGAAAATTATTGTTAAAAAATGTAAACAAACATCAGATTATATTTCACAATGATGTAGTCAAATATAGGAAAATATTTTATTTTCCTACACAATATTTTCCCTTACTCAACATTTACCCTAGCACATTATTTTCCGGCAAACAAACTGATCTTAAAGTCTAAATACATGCATGTCATAATTTGTAGAACATTTAATTTAGACTAAAATTAGGAACCAATTCAAGACAAAAACCAAAATAAACTAATAAATCATATGAATCAACACAACCTCACAAAACACACATCCAAAACAAAGACAAGTGATTAAGAAACAGAGAAGCGTCTCCTCCTAGGCTTGGTAAGATCAACACTCTCCATATCATCAATTTGAGAGGTATCCTTGGAACCATGTCGGAATGGGTTAAGTTTTGCCAAATTCTTGGACATGGTAGAAAAGATTCTATATTTCTTTCCAGTTTTAGCAGTGGAAGTACCTGCATTAGCACTATCACCAGTTTTCTTAATGTCATTGATGTACAGCTTCATTTTCATTAGCTCGGATCGCAGCGCTTCGTTTTCTCTGATGAGGGAAAAATCGGTATGCAAGGCCGACTTGTTATTAGGAACAACAGAAGGATGGTGATCTGGACTTGCCGTGTCGTCTACAATGCCACTTCGTATCTTGAGCTGATCAAAGTAGAGTGCATGTAACACCATTTGCACTGGTAATCTTTTGTTCTGTGAGGCATGCAGTCTTGCTTCGTATGATAGCTTTAATGGATCCATCACACTGCACACTTTTTCCCTTTCTATCTCATCTAACTTAGGATGAGCCTGCACCATCTCATCATCATTCCTTATTTTATTACCAATTTCATTCGTTTGAATAGTTATAACCATCAATATATGTAAATTAGGCAGTTGAAATATGCACTAGTCATAATTGGACTGCTGACAAAAAAATGGTTTCGCCAAATGCCCAAGGTTAGCTTCCAAACGAGCCAACCTTTCCAATGGCCAATGTCCAAATTTTCTTTGCTTTTCGTATAGTTACCACTTCCATGCCATTAATGATGATAAGTGGTAATGTTATTACCCACTTATAACTATAAAACCTGTTATAATAATGGCCAATCGGTGTTCTTTATATTTAAATAATCTATAATGTTATGCAGAAATATGTCCACATTCCTTTATTAATGAGCATTTTAGTTGGAATAGATAAAATGTTATTGATCTTACCAATGAATTGCAAAATTAAATTAGTATAATATCAGCATACAGTTTACATAATGCCTTGAAGTTGGTCTAAGATGTAAGAAATTAATGAATGATAAAGTTATTCTTTTTCATTTACAGTTACTTGAAAATTTGACCAAATTTAAGCAATCAATTCGACATTTAGTTCCGAATATTTTAATAAGAACCATGTCAATGATATAATTGACGTCAAACAATTGTTTAAAAAATTAAAATTTGTTAGTGATAACTACTACTAGTTTTAAAATATTAGCTTAAAAATTTAAATGTAAGAACTTTTATTCCATATATGAAAAAAATACTGATCCAAATTTAAGAAGCTTGTGATGTACCTTAAGATAAATATCAATGGCGCGATATAGATCATCGTCAATCTTCCGAGCTCCTTTAGGAACAAGAATTGCAATCCCATTAAATTTCGAAATACTCAGCTGTTCATGACTCGCTATCTCAGCCAAATAAGCGTCAATTGTTTTCGCAACCCTATGTACCGCCGCAGAACAACCGTCTTTAAAATCAGCACCACCGAATACGGCGGCGCTCTTCTCTTTTTCCACAAATCCAGAAATGATCTTCCTCACACTATCCAAATCGAAGAGCCTCTCTCCATCATAAGTGATCGACAACACCAGAAGATCATCGGTTGTGGCGAGATCTAAAATCAACGAGATCCGTTTCTCAAGATCCGATTTGCAGGCAACGGAGGCCTTGAGGAAATTCGCTGCTCGGAGCAAACAACAGAGGAAATTGACAGAAAAGGAACATTTATCGGAAGGTAAGATGGAGACGATGTGCTGGAGAAGTTCTCGTTGATGAGATCTGATATCGGAATCCTGAAAATCGATGAACTGGATGCTGTTTCCGGAATGATCTCGAACTAGATCCCTCAAATTTCTCTCTGTGTAAGTAGTGAGAGCACTGGCTATGGTAGGTGATTTTGCTCCACGTTGTTTCATTGCGAAAATGATTTTGGCTAAGAATTTCACATCTAGAATTGATAGCTCCTCCGTCCACCAATTCGGCGGCGATCGGCTCGGGAAGTTTGCTTCGTTGCATATCTAAAATCAATGTGAAGTTGATTACAAAATAATGTTGAGTGAATTTGATAAAAGTCACCATGCAAAATCAATTTTTAACTTGTAAACCATCATATCACATTTTGTAAACATTTTCCAAGTGTCTATGCCTTTTGTTTGGAATGCCACATTATTTGAATTTATCTATAAAAAAAATTAATCAATTTCCTATTATTGTGTAGATCAAAATCATGCAAAGTGATAAGTGATTTTGAAGGAATTCATTTAGTTTCGGCTGTTGAATATTTCCTCTCATAAATGGTTTGACTACAACATACAATTTTATAGTAGTAAAAACAAAATAATGCATAAATTCAAAAACAATTTCAAACTAAGAACTTAACTTAAGAAATCAATTCAAAAACAAATTTTATAAATTGAATTCAAACAAAGAAACAATCTATATATTGAATATAATGATTTCGTTCACAACATGAGTTGTAAGTTTTTTTTATAATGAATTGTTCCAAACATGACTTAGTAAGTCTTTGTGTATGAATGACTAATAATTTAATAAAAGATATGATGAACAAAACTCAAAGATGTTATTTAACACGGTACCTTGAGGCTAATGACATTGACACATGTTTGGACAATTTTGAGTTCTTCAGCCATTGGCAGGAGATCTTCGCATGATTTTAAGACAACGATGGCGCCAGAGAAGCTAGACAAGGCGACTTGACCAAGAAACTCTTCGGTGCGGGTTGCTAGGTTGCTATCACAACAGGATTCTGTCATTTGAAGATATTCCGAAGCACAACGAAGAGCGGCAACATTATTTACCGTGATTTCAAAGTTAACTCCATAGCAAAATTTTGCTGCTTTCTCAAAGGTTTCGGCCCCTCCAGGAATATCAGACACATCGATTTCAGTAACTTCTGCTTCACTTGATTCCATGATTAATTGTCTTATGTAGTTGCTCTTTGCAACTAGCATAAACTGCAACACGCCAACATGATACTATTAGAATATAACATTCTTAAAAAACAAATTTATCATCTCAAAAGGAATGTTTGAATTTGAAACTCAGTGAACAACTAAAGAATTGTATATTTTTCGATGTAAAACACAGATGTTATTAATGTTTTCAAAAATCATTAGATGCCAGTTAGAGCTTCTGCGATCTTGCCTAGACGGATTTGTATTTCTTTATCTTTTTAAATATATTTAAATTATAAGATCAATTAATCTATTATTTGTAGTATGGAAAAATATCATAGAAAATAATAATAAACATTTAAAGTTAAAAAAATTGAAAGAATTTAAATCTTATATAATTATTATGTGATAAAAAATTTCATTATCCCTTTTTTACAAGTACTTAATCCTCAGATTCAAGTTTCTGAAACCTAGTTGCCTAGGTAAAGACTAGTCGAAGTCCATGTGAAAATCAATTGCATATATAACTTTATTACATATATATATATATATATATATATATATATATATATACACACACACACATATATATATATATATATATATATACAGAGCCGGTCATATAAATTTTCAGACCCTAAATTAGAATATGAGAATAAACTTTATTAATATATACATATAAAGGTCCGGTCTTGATAATTTCGGGACCCTAGGTAAAATAATATATTAATTAATAAAAATTGGCATTTAGTAAAAAAAGTAGTAATTAAAAATTAATTTTTTGTTGAACTTAGAATTTGAACTCAAAACCTCTTACATCAATATCAAGTAACTTACCAATTCATCCAACACTAATTAATGTTTATTTTTATCATTTATACATTAAGTACTAAAAATTTAAACATAAAAAATATTTTTGGGCCCTTTTCAACTAGGGACCCTTGGCCGGCGCACCCTGCCCAAGGCCGGCCCTATATATATATATATATATATATATATATATATATATATATAGACACACACACACACACACAGCCGGTCTTACAAATTTTGAGACCCTAAGCTAGAATATGAGAATAAAGACGTGATTAAGAAATTATTACTCTTATATTTAGGCATAAATCTTACAAATAAAATTTAGTTAATAAATAAAAACCACATAATTGAGGATAAATAAACTCAATTTTTTCTAACAGAATATTGTGGTTTAAAAAATATTATTTTTATTCTTATACTTAATTAGTTAGTTAATTAATAATGTAGAGCAATATTTTTTTTATAAAAAAAGAAAAAATAGTGTTAATTATGAAAAGCAACAAAATAGAGGCCCTCAATCTTGCGAGGCCCTAGGCGATCGCTTAATTGGCTTTTGACTGTAAAGCCGGCTCTATGTGTGTATATATATATATTATAAATTTAATTTACATGTGAATAGTAGTTTAATGCTGGTTTGATACAATTTATATATAAAATATTTAATATTTTTTATAGAGATTTTTTTAATTCTTTTAGCGTGATTATGCTTACATTAAATATAATGAAAAAATTCTTTCAGACTTGAATATGATTCAAACTTGAGACCTCTAAAAATTCGTAAATTTAGTCTTAACCAATAGGTTGATGAGATTGGTCAAACTGGAGAATGGAAAACATACAATCTTTTATAATGCTTAATAAGTGAACTAAACAGTTCAAAATTGGAGAATCCAAGAAGTTAGAGTTCTAGGTTCAAACCTCATAATCAACTAAATTGACAAAAGAAAATGTCTCCTACTACTAAAAAAATAGCACAAAATTTGATATATATGGAGTATTATGAATACTTTATTTTAGAGTATAGAAAGCTTGACAAATTAAACGCAACCTCATTTAGAGAGTAAAAAATCAGCCAAATGCTAATAATTATTAGATCCATACAGGCAAGTAACAAAGTTCCACCTAAAACGGAATCAAATCTAGTTGGAAATTTTGTAATCAATGAGTAAAAGTCCACACATTTGGGATCCTTTGTATAATTTTTTATAGGCATACATCAAATTTCAGCAACTTGGTTTGAAAATAGAAAAAAAGACAAATCATAACCAGCATAAATCAATATGTATATCCGGTGAGAAATCTTTAAATCCAGTTATTTAATTTTAACTAGAAGAGATGGGAAGTGTAAGAGTGTAGAGTTTTAATGTTAGTATATCACATAATTTTGTAGTGGAAATAAATAAAATATTTAATTAAAACAACAAGAAAATACCTTATGGAGAGAGAAACGGGCATCACCAGCTTGAACTACAAGATCAGTGGGTATTTCTTGAGAGAAAATCCTGCGACCAATTAAAAGAAATTATTAACTAAAATTAATCTATAATTGAATTAGATACAAAATTAATGTAAAAAAAGAATAAGAAAACAAGAAAAGGGTTGGAATAGTGTACCATTGACCAGTTCTAGCCATTGCAGTAGAGAGCCTGTCGTTGGTTGCCATTTCTTAGATAATAGAGAAATGCTAATTGAGTTATTTATAAGATATTATATTATCAATATTACTTCATTCTTTGGTTTCATTCGTATGGACCAGTTTGCCCCTTATCCTCTTTAGGGTAAATTTTAACCGGTATAATCCCTTGCTCGTAACTTTCAACAAACTGACATTTTGATATCGAAATGAATTATGTGATTAGATAATACGAAAGTTATGTATATTATCTATCTTATTAAATTTTTTAGTCAAACAAATTTATGATTATATTTATTTATTAAATTAAAATTTTGAGTTAGATAGAGTCATGACATATGTTAGTATTTTAATGTAATTGGATTGATTAATTGATTAATGCGATCGTGATATATCATCGAACAAGTTGGGAGAGTACGGAGTGCATACTTGTTCGGGTTTCATCACGATTTGGGAGTCCGAGGGCAGCGCCCTAGGCCGGGGTCGAGCTCAAACAGAAAAATTTTCTGTTATTATCCTTGAAAAGTCATGTTTTTTTGGATCAAAAACCTGTTTTTTTCTCGAAAAGTCATCTATTTTCTGAACTTGTATAATTCAAAAAATTCATATCTTTTGGATATGTCCCTTGGACAAATATTGTGAGCACGGGATTTTGATCCCCACTCACGAGTTCGATGATGAATCTGTAATATATTTTCCTTTGCTAGTCTTCCACTTTGATAAGGTCTCGAATGTCCTCGGGAGAAGCATTCCTCGTTTCTTAGGAATCTTAGATTTATTTTAGGCCGCTTCGTCAGTAACCAAGTCTAATTTTAACCGAAGTCAGAAAAAAATCCAACATTGACACCGATGTTACTAGTATCGGTACCAATATCACAACATCGATACCGATGTCACTAACATCGGTACCGATGTTGTGATATCGGTACCGATGTCATTTTGTGACATCGATACTGATTTCGTTGTGATAGTAGCAGCAAAATAATTGCAGAATTCCGGAAATTATTGGCATAACCCCACTAATTGACACCGGTCACCGACCTTACCATTAAGGTGGCTGGAAAAGTCACTCCATAATGTTAGAAGTGACATTAGTGGAGAGGAAATGGTGAGAATGTCAAAAAGCCTAAGTGTAGGCTTTTTGACTTGGATTGAAGGGAGCTCATTATAAAAGGAGGCTCACATTCTGCATAAAGGGGGGGGGGGGGGGGGGGGGGAACACCATAAAAAAAAGAGAATATCAGTATATTTCCAGAAAAAGAGAGTTCATAACACAAAAACAAAAAGAAATTTACATTTTTATGTCCTTAGTTCATATGGATGACTAAGCTACTTTCTATCACATTTGTTAAGTCTTGAATCAATAAAATTTAGTAAAGAAACCATTAACATAATCTCTAACTACACGAAAATCATTCCACTTTAAGTTTGTGGAGCAACACTTGCCCCATTACTCGGTTTTCTAAAGCCAAACTACCTTGTCAACCAACCAAAGAAACAATGAGGGTTTCCCAGAGGAACTTTGCGGATCTCGAAGAAGTGGATTCTCGACTACGGGGTAAGTCTCTGAGTTCCTAGAGTTTGTGCTTACATTTATACGCTTTTCTTTTTAAAGTTTTATTTTCTTTTCGGTTATTTTCGTTTTTGCACACCAATCTGTTTTTCGGGAATTGTGGTATGATTTCAAATCTTTTAGAGTATTTTGTTTAAATAAACATATTCTTCACATCTTGAGCTTTCCGGAATGATAAAGATCATCTAAATCGATTAAGTATAGCAAAAGTTATGATTATTTGAAGTTTTGGATTTTTGTTTTGCTGTTTCTACTGTTTTTTTCGTGGTTTCTGCAGGTCTACACCTACGATGTCGTACCGACATTATCAACATCGGTACTGATATTACCTATAATTTTACCAACGCCGACACCAACGTTGCAATGCCGACGTCGGCGTTACCTCCTTTAGAAAAAAAGTTTATATATTATGCATTAATTATGTGTTAATTAACAAAATTAATTTATTTACATAAACATATCAAGATTAATATAATAATTTTATATTAATCTTTTGGATATATTCCGAGAGAAAATCTAAATACCGGTTTCCTCTATATTTGAATTTCCTTGGAATATATACAAAAGATAATGATTATGTTCATGGGCCTAGAATTATTTATTACTTCCATTTATTTATGAATAATTAAGTTTAGGAAACCCCCACGAAAGGAACCCTGGTTCCTGGATAACAGACCCAACAAACATTTGCATATGGCATTTTCATTAATAAAATAAGCAACATAATTGTATAAAAATGGATTGTTTTTACAACAAAAATCATGAATCTTTGTCGGCATTTTTTTTAATTAGACCGTACGGGTCTTCCAAATACTCAAATTGAACATACTTGCTGCACTGGCAGGTATTTGTGTTATGAAAAAATTCTATACTAACCTTTGTGGATGTAGGTAGATTAGGTTAGATGTATGTTAGGATTTATTTTCCTTCGGGTATCGTATTTTTTTTTATAAAAATTAGGTATTTGTTAGATCGGTTGTATAATAGAATATTGATGTATTCATTCTCGTAGATCTCTTGTATTTAGGCAATATTGTATTCCACATCCTCAAAATATGTAAATAATCCCCCCTAGACTAGGCGTATTTATTTTCCTATGTGTTTACTTTCCGCACTTATTTATTACTTTCCGTATGCATGCTAAATATAACTCAAAAACAATTTAGAATGGGATATCATAATATTGGAAAATGGTAGCCAATTGCCTAATATGACTTAAACAACGACGAAGTAAGCAAACTCATCCGGACCCGAATCTCTATACTACGGTATCATTTAGGCTTAAAGGATCTAGGCTGTATCGAATTTCCCAGGAGAGCTGATCCGGGTGGCGACTTTGTATAACGTAGGTTAGAGGTTTAGGCCTCGAGTCTTTGGAATCCATTCCATAACCAAACAACACACTTTCGAAAACCCCACGCCCCATCTCACGAGGCCGGCGCCTTGTGGTGACTGTGCGGGTAGAACATCGTTTGCTCATAGTGGCGACTCTGCTGGGGATTTCTTCTTTCTTTTTAAACTTAAAAGTTTCGAAGATTATTGATGAGTTGGTGAAAAGTCATTTTTTAAGTCAAACCATTTCCAAAATTTTTAGTATTCCATAAAGTTTATGCATTAGACGGATTAGCCATTAAGGTTAGGGTGCCCTATTTTAACGAGAAACTCGCGAAAGTACCATTTGCGACCCCTTGGTGACCAAAGGTACTTAGCGAGTGGATTACTTGTTGCCATACCGCAGGGACCCTCTTGAACCCATTCGGGAGAAAGAGAGAAAGTGTATCTCAGTGCAACAAGAACCTTCTACATCAACAACCCTTTGACCGAACTCATATAAAGAGCCATAGACACTTCCACTAGGTTTACCAAAACAAAATGCATTTGTTTTTATGCAGGAATAAACCTTAATATCCTTGCAATATTAAGATGAACCAAACCTAGAACTAAGAGCCTACCTCTTTTATACGAGGGAGACAAAAGGTCGGATGAGATATGTTGTCTACAATGTACTATATACTCATATCCACATCAAGCATTTAAACAAGCACCCCTTTTATGGCATCACTCTAACCACGATCGTTGTGCAGACACAAATAATACACACACATAATTACCCTAGCCCTACCTACATAAATTCAGAGAGACCCAATGAAACAGCGTCACCTAAGATTAGGATCCCTATGATTATGGAAGGGCTTATTCCAAACTCTTGGAAAAATGAACTTCCAAGCCATAGGGTATAACACACTTTTTACCCCAATTCAGACCTAGATTTAAAAAGATGCGCTAAGATAGCCTCACCTAGGATTAGGATCACAACACTAGGGCATTCTAAAGGATGACCGAACCTCTGCCCAAACGGGGCAACATACCCATCACCTCTGGAATTATATGAGAAAGGGTATAACACACTATTTACCCGATCCCTTGTAAACCCTATAGGGAGTCCACTATCACATATCAAAATTGCACCTGGTATTACACTAATACCAAACACCTAAAAGATACGCCAAGACAACATCATCTAGGATTAGGATCACAACACCAGGGCATTCTAAAGGATGCTCAAACCTCTTCCCAAACAAGGTAACCTACCCATCACCTCGGGAATTATATGAGAAAGGGTATAACACACTATTTACCTGATCCCTTGTAGACCCTATGGGGTGTCCACTACCACATATCAAAATTGCACCTGGTATTGCACCAATACCAAACGTGCTAAGACAGCGAAACCTAGGATTAGGATTACAACACCAGGACATTCCAAAGGATGCCCAAATCCCTACCCAAATGGGGTAACATATCCATCACCTTAGTAGTCATGCGAAGAAGAGTATAACACACTGTTTACTCGATCCCTCGTGAATCCCATAAGGAGCTTGTTATCACATGGGTAATATAGCACAACCCCAATATAGTAAGCCTTGCAATAAGGCCCCTGATGTCACATGGATATCATCTTTACCTCAAAAGGTTGAGCCCTACTGATTTCATCTGCAACCCATTACATGCATGATCATTACTCATACATATATCATGCATGATCTGATCTCCATCTTGTGTACTTCAACAAAAGTTTGGAGAAGGATTGATCATCATCTCGTCAAAGTCTCTCCCGTCGTGGCTAGGCAAAGAAGCATTCTGGAGGGTGTGCCATACATTGACTCTAACGAAGATTCAGGTTTAGGGTTAAGTTTGAGGTTTAGGATGAACCTTCGATTTAAGTGGGGACCAGTTCTTCAACATGACCAACTCGTAAAAAGATAATGCGACCAGGGGCCATTTCACTCATGAGGGGCCTTTCACTCGAAGCTCGTAATAGAACATCAGCGAGGAAATCGCAAATGCACTAGAGGCCTTCGTCCGTAGTGAACAATTTGTTCAGGCCATCCAGCACCATGCCCATCGAAGGTAAATAGAGGACCATAATTTAGATAGACTATCAGATTCCGGAAACATGGGGAACATTCAGCCTCCAACCAATAGTGGTCCTCGAGCTAGGAGGCCACTGTCTTTTCCCAGTAACAGTCCTCCAAGCAACATATTCTAGTTCAACACTGGAAACAGCTCAGCGTAGTTTGGACCACTTCAAGTGGGGTAGGGCTCCAAAGGCAACTACTCCGCCCCAGCCAAAACAGCCCGGCCGCAGCATCTTTTCGGATCTGGAAAATAGATTATTAGCACACCATCCCCACATCCAATGGTGCCAGTTAGTGGGCCATCCCTCAGTTTTGCTCATCCCAGCTTCAACTCTCAACAAGTAGGACATCATGGCACTACTGCTCCTACCTTGTTTAGCGATGAGATAAGTCCCCCAACATACCAATACTAGTCATTCCCCTACTCGGTAGGCACATTGAGTTTTGCCATTAGCTCTGGAGGCATAGCGTTTACTCATGGTCAACCTTGCCCACCACTAGTGACTTTCTCTCATCAATCAGGATTTCCCTATTATGGCAAGAATACGATGCCTCAGAGCCAGAGACAGAACATAGCTGAACTTTGGCAATAGTTCTTAGCTGCTCACATGCATCAGTTCGCAGGTCATCCTCCCATCCATTATCTAGCATTTCCAATAGTCCACGAAGAAGATTGGCTTCCTGACAACTTTGTCATGCCAGGATTAGTGAAGTACAAGGGAGAGGGAGACCCTAGATTCCATCTGGAAAATTACCAGACGATGATAAGGGCGAGGAGAATTTCAGATATAATGTTAGCTAAGTTGTTCATTGTCACTTTGGGTGAGCTAGCTAACGAATGGTACAACAACTTGCCATCGGAAGTTTCAAGTGACTGGGATCGCTTGTTAAAGACATTGGTGGAGCAATACAACTTCAATTCTCAGATGAAGATGATAATGCAAAATCTGGAAGCCATCAAACAAATGCCCGGGGAATTATTCAAACCTTACTATGGCTGGTGGATGAAGACCCAAGTATTGTTGCAAGACCGTATCAGCTTGTTTGAAATGATAGTAAAGCTCTTAGACGGGGCTTTATCGGTATATAGAAATCGCCTGGGGATGGACACTTTCTCATCCTACAATGATGTGTTTTCGATAAAGCAGAGAAGCTGGAAAGAATTGAGGCTATGAACATAGCGGTAGCTCTACCAGTCGGCAGGCCCTGGTATAAGAAGACTGATGTAGGGACCTCATCGGTATCCTCCCAGCCAAAGGGGAAGCAGACGGTAGTGCAGACAGAAACGGTGGCATCTGTTTGCCTACCGAAGGAAGAATATAATGGCATATCTCCCTACTTCGCTAACTTGGGGTTCATTTTCACCAAGCTATGGGAACTGAAGAAGCTGGAGAGTGTGAAGACTTGGGCTCCCAAATAACTTCTGCCATTACCACGTGGTGGCCGGCCACAGGACTAACAACTACAAGGACCTCTTGAGGGCTATCTAGAAGTTGATAGAGGATCGGGTGATAGAAGAGCCTGCATTGAAGCCCAGTACAACAAACAACCACCTTCCGTAGTTTGAAGATAAGGTGGGGATGATAAACTCGGAAATGGAAGGAGAGGCCATCTGGCAATGCTCAGGGAAAGTGGTGGAGGAATTTGTGATGATGATTGGATCAGGGATTGATCCCCACCATGTGAACACGAACCTGGAATCGGGGATGAGCCTGATTGAAAGTTGTAACTGCCCGAGGTTCAGGTTGTGCGGGATGTCCATATATGACTACTTGGATGCCCCGAGTTTCCATGTTTTCAAATACGAGAACCTTATGAAAGCACAATGTTTCCCGAATAATATGCTAGCCACCTTATTCCCATGTTAATTATCAGGAATAGTAGGAGAGTGGTACATGACTCAACCTCTCCTCACCCGGAGTAATTGGCAGCAGATCTCCCATGCTTTCAAGTGGGATTTCTTATACATGGAGAAGCCTAAAGCTGACATGACAGATTTAGTGGTTTTTATCCAAGACGAGGATGAGACCTTCAAAGAGTGCAGCTCTCAGTGGATGTCCATCCAAATAACCATCAAGGAGAAACTAGAGGGGGTTGTACTAATGGGGATGCTAATTAGCGAAGTGCACCTTGTGAGCACGAAATTTTATACCAATTCGCACATTTAATGATGATGGCTTATCAGAATATTTATCCTCGAATCACACAATTTTCGAACGTTCGACGATCTTCAAATGGGAGTCTTCCTCGTCGCAAAATTTAAAAGGACTTTAATTCAAAAATTAATTAAAAAATATAAAAATACATAAAAAAATTAAAAAAAACTCGAGGGAAATTGAACCTGGGCCTGAGGCAGGCCTCTCCAAAAAAGGGGCTTTGGCGAGGCTAGCTCGCTGTACGCCTTAGTGAGGCAGACCTCGCCAAATTCCTTGGCGACGCATACCCTCGTCAAAGCGTTTGGCGAGGGCATGCCTCACAAAGGTTGGTGAGGCCTAGCCAACGGCCTTAGCGAGGCCTCGCCAAAGACCTTGGCGAGGCCAGGCTTGCCTTGCCAGACGTTGGCGAGGCTACCTCACCAAAGACTTTGGCCAGCTCGCCAAAGACACGGCGAGGAGCCTCGCTGAACTTTTCTCCGGCGAGACCCCTCGTCGGAAAAACTTACATTTTTTAGATTTTCCTGGTTTTTTCTATAATTAGTCGAACCTTTTTGGATTGAGGGGGCTCGAAAATTCAGAGAAAATTCTCTTCTTCAGATAAAAAAAACACAGATAAAAAAACTTTCTTTTCTTCTAATTTTTTTCTTGGATCCAAATTTTTTCATCTTAAAAATCAAATTTCTTCATCTTATCTTCTTCAAATATCCTCAGATATTTTGTGGTCTAAAACAAATTTAGAATCCAAGTCTAATTATCATTTGGATAAATAGACACGTATTTCCAATTAAACTACAATTACATCAAAACGAACGAGGAATACTCCCGGGGATCGAATGGATACACCGAAGTCGATTCATACCGCAAGGGTAAGCATCTGAGTTCCTAGAACTACGAATTCCGAGCTCATCATATGCTTCATCTCTTTTTGATTTTTTTATTTGTTAACCTAGGAATTATTTTATTTATTATTGTAAATGTTGTAATAATTCTCTTCATCTCAATCTTCTATTTTATTTCTTTTTAATTTTTATGTTAGAATACCCCAAAGAAGGGAATTAAAATTATTCCAGGATAACAGACCTCACTTTATGTCATGCGATCATTTTTACTAATAAAATTGATCAACATACATGTAAATAAAAATTAACTATTTTTATTTAAAATAGCAAACTTTAAACCGTCGAATTTTTAATTAGGCTACACGGGACTCGCTAAAATCAAATCGAACATATGTGATATCCCCTGTGCTAACCTCTATGGATGCAGGTTAGATGTATGTTTAGGATTTTATTTTTCCTTCGGGTATTGCACATATTTTTGAGGAAATGTAATTAATAGTGTAGCGGTCAGTTGCATCCCCCGATTTTTGAAAGTCTTGTAATTTTTATTTTTCTCATTTATTTTCCGCATTTACTTACTGCTTTGTGGATGGTTTATTATTCCGCTTTGTGGATGGTTTATTATTTTGCAATACGTGAAGCATGCATATAAAGTCTAAAAAAGACTTAAGTGCGAATTTGCATAACTAAGAAAATACGGTTTTCTATAGATGTAATATAATGTGATCACATAAGAAATAAGTAACTTATCTCGGACCCGAATCTCTGTGTCTTTGTGGGCCGTCCCCCGAACGTTAAGCCTCACAGGACTCTAATTCCTAGAAAGAGCTAATCCAGCTGGCGACTCCACACTAAGAGACGACGGATTTGAGTTTGACCAAATCTAAAATGTTTTTCGCTCTCTCTTTCAACCTTTTCCCGGGTCCCATGACCTAGTGCTTCTTTTTCAAACACCCCGGTGGACCGTGCCTCTCATCTTCCACGCGCTCTTAGCCCAACGCTCCGTGTCGCCCGCTCACAGTGGCGACTCCGCAGGGGATTTTTTTTCTAAAACTTGTTTTTTAAAGGTTTTAGATTTTTGATAAGTGCCGAAAATTATTGATCACATTATTCCGTTTTCTCTTAATTATGACATATTCATAATAACGCATTGTAGTGGAAGGGATTAGCCCATAAGTTTAAGTTACCCTTATTACCTGCCTCCCTGAGAAAAGATAGTACTTGAGCGGGTGGAGCACTTGTTTCCATATCGAATATACCTCCCTTAACCCATTCGGGGAGAGGCTTGGAGTGTATTTTAGCGCAACAAGAACCTTCTACATCAACAACCCATTTATAAACCTCATGTAAATAAACTATAGGAATTTTTCCTAGGGTGTTACCCAACACGCGATCATGCATTATATTTTCTTACAGGTGCGCTCCTTAGTATCTTCATTGTACTAAGTTGAACCATACTTAAGATAGAAACTAGCCAAAAACCCTACGCGTGGGAGTTGTATGGTTGTAAGTTTGGACGTTGCATGCTATGTGCTACACACTTATTATTGTATAAATGTCATACTAACCACGAATTTTTGTGCAGACACTCGTACGCACACACTCATGATATTAAATGTACATACCATGTTATCATCATCGGTATCATTTAGGTACAGTTGACATTATAGATCATGTCGCCCTAGGACAACATAAAAAACCACTTAGGAACATCACTCACCCCTTTTCAGTAAGATGTCTACTTGACATCCCGCTACTATCCTGTACATGGCAAACATACCTTCCTTTTACTATGTGATGTCCACTTGACATCCTGCACTTGGCTCGCAAGGGGCAATAACCTTTCCACCACATTACCCATTAGATGTCCACTCAACATCCAACTCACATCCCTTCCGGGGCAATTATACACACCAAAAGCCCAAACGGGGCAAATACCTACCCAAAACCATTTTCCCACATTAAAGGATATCCTAGTCAAAATCCTAACCTAAGCCCACATGGACCGAACTTACTTACCTTACCAAATCTTCAAGGGTATACGCTTCATACCCGAAACATTCGCCCACACGAGGTAATAATTCAAGTATCACCACATACCCTTAAATAGTGATGACCACACAGGTATCCAAAATTCCACCCTAATTGGGAAAAATAACCAAATCATTCATTAGGTAGCTACATACGGTAGTTATTTTCATTTTATTAGGGTATGTCACACCGCTTACTCGAAAAAATTTCGACCCCCTCATTCCATGAGACCTAGTTATAGTACAAAACCTCAAACCATTATCCTATTGCCACATAGGTAACTTAGTGACCTCACTTACATCACTTATGTTACGATGTCACACAGACATTGTACAAGTCTCAAATACAACCCTCGATGTTAGACTTTCATTTCCACATGTTTTCACTTTTACCTAAAAACTAACCTATTTGTTTCAAATGGATAACATACATGTTATTTCACATCATGGCATGCTAACCCCTTGTGAATGCAGCCATAACATTAAAAATCTCATGCATTTCCATCATCATGTATCGCATCATGAATCTTACATGCACAATATGATCGTCTGATTGTGTATCTTAGCTTGGAAAAGGCCCACTAGTCGCCTGGTCCACGTTTCTCCTATCGTGGCCAGTCTGGAAGGGGTTCCGTACACTAACTCAAGTGAGGACTCGGGTTCAGACTCAGATTCGGTTCAACGCATATCTATCATGGCCAATCCACAAGGAGAAGGTGCGAGGGAAGATCACCCTGCCCTTACGGGATAAAATTCTCAGCAATCGTCGGTGAGCGCTGAGATTGCAGCTGCATTAAATGCCTTTGCCAACAGCGAACAACTAGCATCGCTCATTCGCTAACACGTCGGGAGGGCCTAGAATGCAGTTTCTAGCCCGGAGGTCACCCTCAACAACCTCAATCCAACAGGGGGACATCCTACCTTGCATGCAGTATCCTCAACTCATACTGCCATTTATCAGTTTGGGGCAGGACAAAGTCAGCTGAACCAGGCTTCAATTGTTCTGCTAGGATCTAACTTTTCCAATCCTTTCCAGTAGCAATCTGGTAACCAATTCTTCCAAGGGCAGCCTGTCTAGCCAGCATTCACACCAGGGCCTTTCTACCAAGGAATGACCCAACAGCCTATTCCCACTTGGAGTACGTTAGTTGCCTCACAATTCCAGGCACCTCAACTATCCCATTTTGCGGTATATCCCCAGGGGCAATATGGCTCTTATCCAAGCACAGGGAACACCATCCTTCAACAACCAGGAATGGCAGAACTATGGTAATAGTTCTTGGCCATTCACGGGGCCACCTTAGGAACACATACCCTAAGCAACCGACGATGGGAGAAGATGACAGCTTAACCCCAAACTTTGCAGTGCCGCAGTTTGAGAATTACGTAGGATCTAGCGACCCGTGCACTCACTTAACGCATTATCAAATAGTGATGAGAGCATTGAGGATCAGCGATCGAATGATGGCTAAGCTCTTCGTCATCACCTTAGGCCACACGATCAACGAGTGGTACAGCCACCTTCCGCTAGACATAGCAACCGATTGGAATAGCCTCGCTCAAGCTATGCTGGAGAATTATGGTTTCAACTCTCAAATGGAAACCACAATGCAACATCTAGAGGCTATAAGACAAAGGTAGGGTGAGAGCTTTAAATCCTACTATGCACGCTGGATGGCCACACAAATCAGGCTTAGGGCTCGCTTAACTCTACCAGAGATGATAACCAAGCTTCTGCACGGTGCATTGCCATCATACAGGAACAAGTTTGGATCAGACATCTTCTCGAGCTATCAAGAAGTGTTTGAAAAGGCAGATAGGATGGATCACTTTAAATCCATTGATACATTTGGGGGGGGACTAGCATGAGGGAAGATTATGTAATAATTTAGCTACTTTGCCCACGGGGCTTTTTAATTATTTTTTTTGAATAAATTAAACATTGTTTACTTGCTTGATAGTTTATTAATGACATCATGCATTCTCATAAACATATACATATTGTTTTTAGCACATGTGACACATCATTTCATGAAATTAATTTGGGTATAAATGGATTCCCCAAAAATTCAAATGATTTGACTCTTGACATAAAGTGAGAGATAAATACATGTACTTAAACAAAGCGTGATAGAAATTGCCTCGTCATACAAGGATGAAAGATCAATGAAAAGATCTCCAAGCACGAAACGTCCACTGATTCACGTAAAGATCAAAAGGATAGGAGCTAGGATAAGGCCAAAATGTTGACCAAGCAAGTTGGGACCAAACAACTGGCTCAATGTCACAAAGAAGGAGTCGGGTCTTTGCACATCAACAACTCTATTCATAAGGCCAACCAACCAGTGCAATGCCACAAAGAAGGAGTCGGGTCGTTGAACATGTCAGCAACTTCATCACCACCATTCATAAGACCGAACAACCGATGCAATGCCACAAAGAAGGATTCAGATCATTGAACACATCAACAACTCCATCATACAGATCACCATCATTCGTGGGATAATCAAACAAGAGTTAATGCTAAAGATAAAAAGGAAGTCAGACAGTTGAACACCTTAACAGCTCCTTCATACGGCTTACTACCATTTGTGGGGCAATCATCGCAAGACACACCGATGATTAAGACTCATCATCACGTACACCTCCAGCTAGTACGGCGGCGTGAGCACCAACCAATCGATCAGAGATGCTGAATGAAACAACAAATGAAGTCGTGGACATGGACGGTGACTGATCTACCAAATCTTCCAAGTCTTACACAATTGCTATCACTCATAGGTGAAAGAAATAAATCGATAAAAAGCAGTATGAACAAAAAAATAAATTTTTATTTAGCCTGTCAATTAACACTTGGTTACTTCAGCAAAAATTAGGGCCTATTCTCAAAACATAAAAATAATAGTCCGCTGAGTTGAAAACCCGAAAAGGGCGGGTCAGGAAAAACTTAGGACATTGAGAGAACAACATCGGTTAGAAAACCGGAAAGGGCTAATTGATGGCAGGAGTCAAATCATTTGAAACATTTATACCCCTGTTAAGTTCATCAATGAATTGTCATTTTTGTTGAATCTTTATGCATATGCTTATTTTGATTGCTTATATGCCAATGGTAGAATATCGCAAGTAAACATCCAAAAAATTAAAAAATAAAGAATAAAATAAAGAAAAATGAGTTTACTGGATTGAAAATCTGAAAGGGCGGTCCAGGAAAATATTAAGACGAGGTTTTATAGATTGAAAACCTGCAAGGGTGATCTATGTAGAAATTAGAACCAAAGAAATATCAAATTCATCATCTCCTCCTCGGAATGGTACGAGGCATCATATACCTTTAACACTTCAGGCAAAACGGCTTCCAAGGGATCTTCACCAACACAATGCGGGATCAATGATTCATCTGGACTTTCCTCAAATCAGATCCAAGCTATGAACTTGAACCTAATTCAATGAACCTGTGGTCGTCGCTTTAAGGAAGTCATCAATGGAATCCCCAATAAGACAAACCCTAAGGGCAACCATGCACCAGCACAAGAGAAGGTTCCTCAATAGATGAAGCCCACGACTCCTATAACATATGAACATACATCATATGATCAATATTGTTCATGCATAAGAACATGCATACATTACATTCACATCATGACATTTTCAGGTAAAGACAATGCCGAACTGGGGTAACGCTGTCCCGATAAACAAGAACCTCTATCTCCATATGAGGAATCTACAAACAAGATGATGGCCAAGTTAACATTGCAACACAACGAAAAGCCTCCTAAACAATGGAGCAATTTTCGGGACATCCCTGAATTCCCATTAAACTTATTTATTCCTCATGTTTTAATTTTTGATTGAAGGGGCAAAAATTTTTGCTTCGCATAAACTCAATCAAATAATTAAAACATTCATCATAAAATGAATTAACATTATCTTTTTTTCTAATTTGTTACAGGAAACAAGTCAATATCCTATTAAGGAAATTCAAAATATAACCGAAGAAGGACACGGTTATTTCGATGGCTGAAGAAAGAAACAATTTCATTTATTAACCGAAGAAAGAAACAGACAACCCTATGAAGACACAGCACCAGAAAGGAAGGCCTATGTTATCACCAATTGGGAACAAGAAGTCACCAACCACACCGGTCAGGTATTCTCTATTCCTACGCTCTTTTCATGTGATCATACTGGTTATACCACCAGTAATTATCACACGAGGGGTAGTTGTGAGCATGGGATTTTGTACCAACTCGCGCGTTTAATGATGATAGCTTTTAGTGATATTTATCCTCGAATCACATGATTTTCGACCGTCCGATGATCTTCAAATGGGAGTTTTCCTCGTCGCTGAATTTAAAATGACTTTAATTTAGAAATTAATTAGAAAATATAAAAATACATAAAAAAATTCAAAAAAACCCAAGGGAAACTGAACCCGGGCCTAAGGTGGGCCTCGCCAAACCCTCGCCAAGGTTTGGCGAGGCTGCCGTCGCCAAACTCTGTGGTGAGGGCATGCCTTGC
Source organism: Euphorbia schlechtendalii (assembly GCA_949673415.1). Taxonomy (NCBI): domain Eukaryota; kingdom Viridiplantae; phylum Streptophyta; class Magnoliopsida; order Malpighiales; family Euphorbiaceae; genus Euphorbia; species Euphorbia schlechtendalii. The sequence continues at coordinate 12,200 of CATIWQ010172650.1, read as the reverse complement.
TAAGGTTGGCGAAGCCTCGCCAAGCTTAGCGAGGCCTCGCCAAAGGCTTGGCAAAGCTTACCTCGCCAGATGTTTGAGAGACTACCTCTCCAAAGACGCAGTGATTAGCCTCGTCGAATTTTTCTCCTGTGAGACCCCTCGCTAGAAAAACTTACCTTTTTTTTATTTTTCGGGTTTTTTCTATAAATTGTCGGACCTTTTTGGATTGAGGTGGCTCGAAAATTTAGAGAAAATTCTCTTCTTCAGATAAAAAAAAACACGGATAAAAATACTTTCTTTTCTTATAATTTTTTTCTTGGATCCAAAACACATTTGGATCCCAAATTTCTTCATCTTAAAAATCAAATTTCTTCATCTTATCTTCTTCAAATATCCTTAGATATTTTTGGGTCTAAAACAAATTTAGAACCCGAGTCTGATTATCATTTGGATAAATAAACACGTATTTTCCAATTAAACTACAATTACATCAAAACGAAAGAGGAACACTCCCGGGGATTAAATTGATACGCCGAAGTGGATTCATACCGCAAGGTAAGCCTTTGAGTTCCTAGAACTGCGAATTCCGAGCTCATCATCTGCTTCATCTCTTTCTATTTTTTTTATTTGTGAACCTAGAAATTATTTTATTTATTATTGTAAATGTTGTAATAATTCTCTTCATCTCAATCTTCTATTTTATTTAGTTTTAATTTTTATGTTAGAATACCCTAACGAAGGGAATTAAAATTATTCCAGGATAACAGATCTCACTTTATGCCATGCGATCATTTTCACTAATAAAATTTATCAACATAAATGTAAATAAAAATTAACTATTTTTATTTAAAATAACAAACTTTAAACCGTCGATGTTTTAATTAGGCCACACAGGCCTTGCTAAAATCAAATCGAATATATGTGATATCCCCTGTGCTAATCTTTATGGATGCAGGTTAGATGTATGTTTAGAATTTTGTTTTTCCTTCGGGTATTGCACATATTTTTGAGGAAATGTAATTAATAAGGTAGCGGGCGGTTGCATCCCCCAATTTTGGAAAGCCTTGTAATTTTTATTTTTCGCATTTACTTATTGCTTTGTGGATGGTTTATTATTCCGCTTTGTGGATGGTTTATTATTTTGCAATACGTGAATCATTCATATAAAGTCTAAAAATGACCTAAGTGCGAATATGCATAACTAAGAAAATACGGTTTTCTGTAGATGTAATATAATGTGATCACATAAGAAATAAGTAACTTATCCTAGACCCAAATCTCTGTGTCTTGGTGGGCCGTCCCCCGGACGTTAAGCCTCATAGGTCTCTAATTCCTAGAAAGAGCTAATCCAGGTGGTGACTCCACACTAAGAGACGGTGGATTCAGGTTTGACCAAATCTAAAATGTTTTTCGCTCTCTCTTTCAACCTTTTCCTGGGTCCCACGACCCAGTGCTTCATTTTCAAACACCCCGGTGGACCGCGCCTCTCATCTTCCGCGTTCTCTCGGCCCACCGCTCCGTGTCACCCGCTCACACACCCCGAATTTCACCATCATCTCAACTCACAAGAATACGTAGACCTTGGGGAACTTATAGAGGTGGCATTGAAGACAGATGCGGAGTTTCGGAGCTTACTACCGGAAGTTATGATGGTAGGGTCAGGCATGCCATTCGACCATGTATTTTTTATGATATCTCAATCCAAATGAGGGAAGGGTCCAGCATAGCCAAGTCAAGATGAGGGAACAAGTACTAGCACCAGTTTCCATGCCTCAAGAGCTTGTTCAGGTCCTGGATATAGCCTATGTGGAATGCCTGTGTATGACAAAAGGGATTCACCCACCTTTCACATTCTTAAATTTGAGGCTTTTTTAAGGGTACAAGGGCTCCCTGACTCTGAACTGGCTAAGCTATTCCCGTGCTCTTTATCTGAGGCTGCAGGAGAATGGTATGGGAATCAATCAACAATATTGAGGCGTGACTAGAAACGTGCATCTTAAGCATTTATCAAGGACTTCGTACATATGTAGAAGCCTAAACCCACTTTGAGTGATTTGACGGCTTGTGTCCAGAATGACTACGAGTCCTTCTAGAAGTACACCTAGCTTTGGATGAATATTCAAGTTCGGATACCGTATATACCAGAAGAGTGTATCTTGGTACAAATGTTAATCAATGGGGCCAGAAACTCATACAGACAACGTCTCGGTCCAATGGAGTTCCAAACTTTTGAAGGTCTAATCAACATGGATGCAAGATTAGACCGGTATTTTAGGGAATCACGATAGCAGGTCAATATGGTAGGTTCAGGCATGGCATCAAAATGAGTATTCAAGATGATTGCTTAAGCTAACACTAACACGACCTTAGTCACAGAAAGTGCGATTGAAAAGGAGATCATTCCAAGAACTCCCACAAATTCCATCAATAGAAAAGAGAAGCTGGTAGAAGTTAAAGGAGGGTCGGCCCTTAAGGAAGGAAAAGTAGCCATTAAGTGTGAAAGAGAGGATTTGGAGGAATTCATAATCGGTTCTAACAGTAGCTCTGGCCAAACCGCAACCCGACTAAAAGAGGGGTAAAGGGTTCTTGGAATCCCTAAAACGATGACATGTTCATGCTCCCAAGCCAATTTATGTGGGATGCTGATCTTCGTAGATAGCGACACAGCATTCTTTCACTTGATGAAGTTCGAGACCATTATGTGGGCCCAGAGACTTTCTAATGAAAAGTTAACCATCTTCTTCCCTTGTTCATTAATGGTGCATCTAGTGACTGGTATATGAACCAGCCAGAGGTAGTCAAGAAAGAATGGAAAAGCATATCCAGGGCCTTCAAAAGAGATTTTGTACATGGAGAGAAGTAACCCGTAGAACTCAGAGAACTCTTGGCATGTCAGCAAGAGGAGTATGAATCCTTTTGGGAATACGCTTACCGGTGGATGGTAACATAAGTGGTAATCAAGAAGAAGCCCTCGGAAGTAATTCTAGTGAGGCTGATGATCGAAGGGGCCCATCCTGAATATTGGAATTATCTCATCGCTTATCGCTTTGCAACTCTTGAAGAGTTACTTCGAAGAGGCCGCATGTTGGATAGGATAAACCAACGGGAAGTAGACGAAGCCCTCGTGGTAGGAATCGTGATACCTTCAAACCAAGTCATGAATATGATTTCCCAATCTGGCTTTGGGGAAAATCCAATGTGATCGATCCCAATATCTACCGAGAGCACAATAGAGGATTATGACCTGTTCGAATCTGTGTACGTTGCAGATGGAGGAAAAGAAGAGGTAGAAGAGCTAGAAGTGAGGATGGTATAGGCCAAGCCCATCAACCTTGACGAATATGTATTGAAGTCCCGAAGGTGAGGGGATAAGAATGGCTCCTATCTTATCGAAGGAGAGGAGATATTGTACGGTAAGGGTCCAATCAATCTGCTGGACTCTTACCAATTGAAGAACATGAAAAGAAGGCGAGAGGAGCCACAGTTACCCATGGCAGACACCCGCGCAAACAAGGGTGATAGAAAATGGAGTCCTGAGAGTGACCCGTGGTGGTTGAGTTTTTAGAAAAAATTTGATTCAGCTTGGAAATTCTTCTACCAAAGAAATTACAAGGGATAATACAGAGCCATCCCTACCCCTTGTGGTTAACGAAGATGAGCTAGAAGTTAACCCCTTGGTCAACCAGCTCAAGAGCACGCAGTCCAACTACAACATATGGTAATTATTGCGCTTTTCTGAGGCACATCGCCTGTAAAATTTGATGGAGATTGAGGTAACACCGACTACTTCGGTAATTGAAATATGCTCAGCAATAGGGGAGGGAATACCCTTGAAGAAAAATCTAGCCATCACATTCGATTGGTCGGACCTTCCACCGGAGTAGTAAAACCATAATAAGGCCTTATTCATCAGTGTCAATATTTTCGATAGGTCCATCCCTTGTGTCATGGTAGATGATGGGTCGACTCTGAATCTATGCCCGCTGAGGGTGCTGCCAACCTGGATTTGAATGGAGGCATGTTAGAAAGGTCCAATATGGTTATCCGAGCCTATGATGATTCCAAGCGCGGAGTGGTAGGAATATTCACCACAGCTGTGATAGTAAATGGAGTAAAGTCTGAAGTAAAGTTCACGGTGCTGGATATACCAGTCTCTTACTCCCTGCTCTTAGGAAGGCCTTGGATCCATGCTCTTGGTGCTGTCTCCTCTAAGCTCCACTAGAAGATAAAACTGATTCATCAAGGGAAACAAGTTACTATAGAGGTAGATAAGGAGTCCATAATGGCGGCAGAAGCTTTCATCGAACAAGGGACGGAAGGATTAAGGGTGGTAATGATTAGTCTCAAAGAAGAGAAGAAGAAAAAGAAGTTTCCCATGGGGTACCGTTATTTCTCGACGGGTCTAAAGAAAATTATGAAGAAACAAGGGTTCATTCTTGGGAAAGGACTTAAAAAGTACCACCAAGGGGTGGCAGAAGCCATTGATCCTCTTTTATTGACTCCCAAAGCTGGATTGGGATTCACCCCTGAGAACAAAATTTATAAGCACAAATGACCATCCTTCTGCAATATGGTCAGCATGTGCACCATTGAAGGGGAGCGGTAATACCTGGGGGAGAGTGAACCAGTACTAGGAGGAGGAGAGTCTGCACCAGGGTTTGAAATCTTTGGAGATGTTTTTGATTTCTCAAAGGAGTGTATGTTGGCTCCAATTATTAAGTCTGTGGATGGCTCAGAAGAGGTCGATCACCATGAAGAGGTTGACATAGAAAAAGAAGCACATGTTACGGCTCCAGAAGAGGTAGTTGCAGCTACCCAGAATAAGGGAAAGGCCAAAATGTTCGTAGAAGATGAACTTGAACCTGAACCCATTGAATATGAAGTCCATGATGCCATCAAAGCCATCACTAAAGCCCTTGCAGTCTTGATGAAGAAGCAAGAGGGAAGTACAAAGGAACAGCTAGCTGCAGCCTCGGAGGTCATCACCAAAGCCACCACCATGGAAAAGAAAGCAATACTTGCTGAGTCCGCCCTCAAGGAGCCACCTCCTAAAATGAAGACCCTCCACATGTGGAGGAAAATGATGCTAACAATGTAATCTTTAATATTTCAAACATTTTTTATGTTAATAATGCTGCTTACGAAGCATATCAATCAATAGGTCGAGACTTTTCTTACTTGTGTGATGTTTAGCTAGATGGTAGTATGCATTTTCAAGATCATTCGCATAATGTCTTTAGCATAACTGATACATCATTACATGATATAAATTTAAGTACAGATGAATCACCTAAGATGGTGATGATTTCGAGTAACCTAACTCTTGAAGAGGAATATAAGATAACAAACATACTTAGAAAATATGTGGTAGTATTTGCTTGGTCGTACGAAGACATGCCAAGGGTGGATAGAGAGATCACCGAGCATAGAATTCTAACTGATCCATGGGTCAAACATGTCAAACAAAAGTTGCGAAGATTGCGACCCGAATGGGCTGAGAAGGTGAAAGTGGAAGTAGCCAAGAAGATAGAGGTTAAGTTCTTGGAAGTGGTAGAGTACCCTACCTAGCTCATCAATATCATGCTAGTTGCAAAGAAGGATGGCAAGGTTCGAGTCTGTGTGGATTTTAGGGATTTGAATAAAGCCTCACCATTGGATGACTTCCCTCTTCCTCATATCGGCTTCTTCATCGACAGCGCCGCTATGTACTCGTTCATGTATGGCTTCTCAGGGTATAATTTGATCCTCATGGCTATCGAGAATAAGATCAAAACTGCCTTCATCATCGAATGGGGGGTTTACTACTACAAGGTCATACCCTTTGGATTGAAAAGCGCTGGGGAAACCTATCAAAGAGCCGCGTTGGCCTTGCTACATGACTTAATCCACAAGGAAGTAGAAGTATACATAGATGTTATGCTAGTTAAATCCCACACTCAGGAGGAGCATCCAGCAGTCCTCGATAGGTTCCTTACCCGAATTGAGAAGTATAACTTATGTCTAAACCCAAAGAAGTGAGTATTTGGGGTCACCTCAAGAAAGCTACTAGGGCATATCGTGAGTCAAAGGGGTATAGAAATGGACCCAGACAAGAGCCAAGCCATAAGTGAAATGCATATGCCAAAGATGGAGAAAGAAGTACGAGCATTCTTGGGATCCTTGCAGTATGTCAACAGGTTCATTGCCCGCTTAACTACCATTTGTGAGCCAATCTTTAAGTTACTGCCGAAATTACAACCAGTGGTGTGGAATGATCAATGCCAGATCATGTTCAAAAGAATGAAACAATACTTGATCAAACCACCTGTCCTATAACCCCCCATTCCAAGACACCCTCTCATTCTTTACTTAGCCATTGAAGAATCCTCCATAGGGGCAATGCTAGTGCAAGAACATGATGACAAGAAGGAGCACGCGGTATATTACTTAAGTAAGAAATTACTAGAGTATGAGACTCGCTACATGTTGGTAGAGAAGATTTGCGCTGTAATGGTATGGCTAACCAAATAACTACGCCAGTACTTCTAATCTTATCGGGTGCAGGCGGTGGCTAAGGTCAACCCCATGAAATACTTGTGCCGATCTCCCACATTGGCAGGTAAACTTTCTCGGTGGTTGTTGCTTCTCTTTGAATTCGACATTGAGTACATCACAAGGAAGGTTATCATAGGATGAGCGGTTGCCGAATTCTTAGCCAATTAGGTGATTGACTCTGATTATGTGGAAAACTTGGAGTTCCCGGATGAATAATTTTCCTTGGTAGAAGAGGTTAAGAGGGAATGGACCATGTACTTCGATGGTGCCATGAATCGTGAAGGGACGGGCGTAGGAGTAATTTTGCTCACACCGTAGAACGAAGTCATCCCATTATCTAAGCGTTTGGAGTTCTCGGTCACAAATAATGGGGCAGAGTATGAAGCTTGTCTATTTGGCTTGGAAGCACTGAGCAATGTAAGAGCCAAAGAAGTCTCTGTCATAGGAGATTCAGCCTTGGTGATTCGATAAGTGACCGGTGATTGGGAGATGAAGGAAGATTCACTCCGTCTATATCTGGATACAATTTGGGTAGCCTCTACCAAGTTTGAAAAATGTGTCTTTCGTCATGTGTTACGAGAAGATAATCAAATGGCAGACTCCTTAGCCACTCTAGCCTCCATGTGGGAAGGACCTCAAGACCCATCAAACCATAAATTCTACAATCAGCCACGGAGCCCTATTATTGTCGAGCAGTGACAATTGATGCATATTCGGATTCTGGTTGTTGGTACTTAGATATCATCCAATTTTTGAGGGATGGGGTTTATCCTGACAAGGCAATAGACTTAAATCGCATCTCTCTTCGTCGCTTAACCATGCAATTCTGACTTCTTGATAATGACCTATTTCGATGCACTCCAAAGGGATTATTGCTTCGTTGCCTAAATGAGAAAGAGGCTCTGCTTGTAATTAGATGACTGCACGTGGGTGATTGTGGGCCATACATGAACGGTTTAGCTCTAGCCAAGAAGATTCAATGTCAAGGATACTATTAGACCACTATGGTCGTAGATTGCATCGCAAAAGTTAAGAAATGCCATGAATGCCAAATCTATGGTGACCTTAGCCATCTACCTCCCTCTGATCTCCACAACTTATCCACTCCTTGGCTGTTCTCAGCATAGGGGATCGACATAATTGGAGAGATTCATCCTTCCTCTAGTAATGGGTATAGATTCATCATTGTAGCAGTTGATTAAGTGGGTGGAAGCTGAATCCTACAACAGTATCACTGATAAGAAAATGGCTAAGTTCATAGAGAAGCACATCTTCACTCATATGGGATCCCCCATTGCATCATCTCAGATAATGGAGTCCAATTCCAAGGGGCAATAGTAGAGCTGATTAAGAAATATGGTATCGGGCATCATCGCTCTTCACCATATAGACCACAAGCCAATGGAGTAGTTGAAGCAGCTCACAAATCCATAAAGAAAATCCTAAGTAAGATGGTGACTACTTATCGAGATTGGGTGGTTAAGTTGCCTTTCACAGTCTAGGGCTATAGAATGAGCATTCGGACTCCCACAAATCAAAATCCATTCTCACTAGTATACCGAATGGAAGTAGTTTTGCTAGTGGAAACAAAGATAGGATCTTTGAGAATAGCCCTGGAAGCCAAGTTAGGAGAGTCGGAATGGGCTAGAGCAAGATTCGAGCATCTTAGTATGATTGATAAGCTTCGCCTCAAAGCCTTAGATCATCTATAGATGTATCAGCAATGAATGGCCAGGGTGTACAACAACAAAGTCAAGCACTAGAGGAAACCCCTAAAGGTAGGAGAATTAGTGTTGAAGAAATTAAGGCCTTCAAATGTAGATGTTAAAGGAAAGTTCAGGTCCAATTCGGAAGGACCGTTAATAGTAAAAATGGTGCTGAGTAAAGGGGTAATCAAGATTATGGATATGGAAGGCAACGAGTTCATCAACCCCATCAATCAAGATTGGCTTAAGCGCTAACATGTTTAGGAAAAAAAATACAAATAATACAAGAAAAAAAAAGATGCGTGAAAATAAGCCCGTCAGCTAACACTCTGTTGGTTGAGCAAAAAGTAAAGCTTTTTTTCAAAAACTTAGGACAATGAGTGATAAATAAATTCATTAGTTAAAAAAAACCTGAGATGGCTAGCTAATGACTGGAGTCAGGTCACTCAAAACATTTATACTTCGATTTATTTCATTGATGAAGATATCATTTCTTGCTAAAAATATTTATGTACATGAATGCCAATGGTTGAAACATCACAAGTAAACAACAAGCATCTTACAATGCAATAGTTTGTACTTAGGAGAAGGAAAGGATAAATAAATCCGATAGAATTTTACCACATTGTTATACTCTAGGAAAAAGTCGATTAGTTTTATTCTTTAATAAAATAGCATCATTTATGATAAATAACCAAGCCTACTTCATCTATTGTCGTAAGGACTCAGCCTATTTTCCTCCCTTAATCATTGACGCGTCACCCGGGCATTGAACCGTAAAAGATAAAAAGGGCATCAAATAAATGTGGCAAAGTTTTACAAACCACAATTTATTAGAGGTAAAGTAAAATGAAAGTACATCAAAAGCTAAGCTAAAAAGGCCACACTAGCCAGCTACCTACAAGAAGCCTAATCACTACTGACTAAGCAGTCTGACTCCTCCTCTTCTCCGCCAAGAGACTCATGGATCCTGCTCGCATGATCAATATCATCCTCGAAAGCCTTAAGACAGAGAATAGATCCTCTAGACGCCTCTCCTTGAATACCGACTATCATCATCCTCCTCAACTGCTTGGTAAAAGCTTGCTCCCCAGAGTCCAGACTCCCAACCCCGATCACGGTCCACCCTCTACTCTTGCCCTTGACCTTGCCTTGGGAGAGACCTCTCTCCATTCTCCGGATGTGCTCTCCTTGGTCCCTCACCAGTCCATCCGACCGGGCCAGCTGGTCCCCCAGCTCCTTGATAAGTGTATAATTACACTTATTATCAATATAATTTTACACACTAAACACTATAATTTAAGTAATTTTTATACTTCATCTAAAAGATTTCACATGGTATGTAGTTATTTTTTGTGCAAATGCAGATACTAGGTAAATCTCGGGAGTGAAATGATCTAAAATGGAATTCTATGTAAAAAGAGTGAAAAAGGAGCAAAAAGATGCATGGAACTTAAAGATTTGGCTTAGGATCGAAGCTGTCGAAGATCGGTGAAGTTACAAGAAGAATTCTGAAGAAAAACACAATTCACGGTCACGACTTGATACACTTCAGAAGTAAAAAATTGTCAAACAAAGATTCACGGTCGTGACTTGGATAGTTTTTTGGTCAAATCTTCTTAATTACCAACCGCGAGATAAGAATGATCAAACGCCATCAACTACCAATGAAAAGACACTTATCAGAAGTCAACCAATCATGAATAGATGCCTATCCATTGTGTATAAGAGTAAAGCTTCTCAACCAATCACATTGAAGTGATGCAATCTTTCGCCAATGGACACAACTCTTCATTTGGATAGACGCAACCCTTCGAACACTATAAATAGGGCTCTAAACCTCACAAATTTGTGGTATTGGAATTAGTAAAAGTGAGAGATATAGTGTGTGCATAGATAGAGAGTGAAATTATTTAGTTTTCTCTACATTCATAAGTGTTGGCGAGAAAATGTTTAAGTGATTCGAATCCTTGTTTCGATCACTAGATTTCTCTACATATTTGAGCGATTGTTGTATAGGTGTACATGTAAATCACTTATCAATAAAAGTTTTCATTCTTCAACATTCATTTGTTCGATATTCACAAAGAATAGCATCCTGGCGGAGGTTCTGTACGGGCTGAGACCGAATTCAAAATAGACGTAGGAATTGCAGGAATTCACTACTCTCATTAAAGAGTGGATGCAGTTTGATCAACTTTAGCTTTCACTTGCATACCTTATAACTTTACTTTGCTTTCTAGTTATACTTTCTATTTCAAAGTTTATGATATGTCTATGCGCCATAATGCATATTTCATGTTGAGTCTTTTATATTAATCAAGTTATATGCCTTTGAGTTAACTTTAAGAGTAGTTTCAGGGTTAAAGAGATTGTGTAGAATCACTGGATCTATAATTTTAACGCTATTTTGTGAGCCAACATCTTTAGAATGGTAACTTACTAAATGTGGCTATGTGAAAGCGACCAGTACTAAGCATAATAATATTGTTGTCCAGGTTTATATAATCATCTTAATTCATTTGCACTAGATTTAGAAAAGTCATTTCATGTGTTTCTCTATAGTGAATCATTGAACATCCGAGTGTCTAGAACCGATTATGTTAAATTAGTCTAGTGAACGTAATAACTTTGTTGAACTTGCATGTTTTCTTTGCTATACATATTTCGTAGGAAAAATCTATATATTTAGAATCTCTAGTCTTCCATACATATATCTATCTATCCATTCTATAATCTAATCCTCCCAACTAAAATCCAAAATTGTTTTATTTTCTTTATTCTGTTTTTCTTGTTGATCTTTAGAGCTAGTCCTTCCATGTGGGATCGATATCTTTTAAAACTACATCGTAACTGTATACTTGCAGTGGTCACCATTTTTCTATTTAGATAAGCGGCACTGACAACACCTGTTCATATTTTGAACTTATATCTTATCGGTTGGAAAGTGGGAGACAAGGTTTTTTGCTTCATTATTAAATACAAAATCCTAGGAGTTATTAGAGTCGAAACCTTACGAACAAGTTTTTGGCGAGTCGTTTCCGGGGAAGGCAAGTGCGTTCTAGAGATCAAATTGTCAGGGAATGGGTAATTATATTTAATACGTTTGTTATTCTAAGTTTTTCTAGGTATAAAGTCTAAAATTTGAAGAATTGAAGAAGATCGCGACCGCGATTATATATCGCGCTCGTGATGTTATACAACAAAACCTTCTGTTCTTGTTTTGAAGGAAATCTCGATCGCGACAGGCCTTCGTGATCGCAGCATGGGCCCCCGATTCTTCTTCACAACAAATGGGTTTTCTATTTTCTTTACTTTTCTTTTTCATATTTTTTAGACTAGTTAATTGTTTGTAAATTTTTTTATTTTTTAATAAAATCTCTCACAATGAGGACATTGTGTTCTTTAAGTGTGGGGGGGGGGGGCGCCATTTGTAAAAATCCCGTATAATCCAAAAAAAATTAAATAAAATAAAAAAAATTGAAGAATTTGAAAATTTTTGTTGATTTTTGTGTTATTTATCCACTATCTATTCTTATACTTTACTAACATTTGTCCAAGGTTATTGTGATTGTTAGGTATTACAAGTTTGATGTTAGTGCAAATTTTGAGCTCATGTTGAAATTGAGCGTTATTAGCACAATATTTAGCATTTGGCAAGGATGAGTGGTGAGTAACATTCGAGAGCAACATTCCAAGTAAGTTTCATTACATATTTCAATGCAACATGAATTAGTATAAGTTATATAGTTTTAGTTTAATGCTTTCGAAAAGTTTAAGTGGAGTAATATCTAATAGTATTCTTACTATGTGTTTTATATGCAAATCTCGAATAAGTCTTATAAGTATTGAGTGTGTTTAAAGTGTTGGGAAACTATAGCCATAATACTTTGAAATTGATCAATAAAGGATGAGGTTATTAAGAGTGAAAAATCAAAAGAAAGAGAGGATAACCAATGAGTTATGCAAAAGGTGAGGAAT